>CM035164.1:125933438-126225770 GCA_020205615.1 Panax quinquefolius | reverse complement strand
CATTAATCATTAATATTATGTAGTAACCAATTAAGCATTATCTGATAACCAATTAAGCATTATCACGATGAAACAATAACAATATTTAAATTAACACACCTTTAAAATTCGTTGAGTTGGAATTATCTTACGGATAAGCACTTGAGCTTCATTCTTGACAAGGACATCAAAATCGAGAATCTAATTGCACTTGAATGTTTGATATCACTATGTATCCAAAGCGCTCTCATTCTTACTCGATTTATTACCTACATCCTTCCCTTTCCCTTCCCTTGCTTTCTCCACAACAAACTTCTTCAAGTTCTTATGCGAATCACCCTCCACGATCCTTTTCCTCTTTCATCCTTCTTCCTCAGTATCCACCATTCTATCAAAACATAAAAACAACACAAACCAAAACAATGAATACTCCATTACATTAGTAAACTACTTTAATATATAATACATTAAACTATTAAGAAAATACTCACTTGAAGCAATTATAAACACCGAGTCGATCGATGGAGAAGAAAACCATACTGCAAGCAATGACAACGAGGGTTAAATCACTAAGCGAACGATTTGCGACAATGAGTAACAACGACGATGACGAACAACTAACAAATATGGCGAATAACTAACTTGAAGGCGATAGCGAGATCACGAGCGAGCGGATGAGATGAAGAATGAAGCGATTAAATCACCGAAGCAATTGATAGAGATGAAGAGCGAACAAAGCGGAGGAGAGAAAACAAGGGTTTGATTATGCGAATGGTTTGGTAACTAAAGAGTTCGTACAAATGATAGGCGGTTATCACATGATTCAAAAAAGGCTTTTTTAATAATATGACGACCCAAATAATATTAACTCCTTAAAATAAGGACTCTAATATAATTATTATTGTAAATATATATGATAAATTGTCATATTTTTGTAATTATTTTATAAGCGTATGATTTTTGTAATTACTTTTATAAATGTACTATAATATGTAATTGTCCCTTCTTTTAAAGATGCATAAACATAAAAATAAAAAATATTTCACAAATAATTATGTCCCAAGTCTCCATTGGTATCCATTAAAAACATTGAAAAATTAAAGTCAAACCCCAATAAAAATATAAATAAATCGAGTCGAGTCGAGCCAAATAGAGTATTGAGTCGTTCAGATTTGGTTCACAAAATTTGTTAATTGCACCTTTTCTTTATGAGTTTTGATCAATTTGGGGATTAATTTAGACCCATTAATTGATTGAATTTATATTAAATAAATTGTGCATTTGATAGTCTATTACAAGGAAATTAATAGAGAACAATATATGGTTCAAGTGAGAGTTATATATTGTGTTTTAATTATATCCAAAGTGGAGTACATGAAAAGGTTCATTGTTGTTTAATAAAATTATTTTCTTTAAGTCCCACATTGAGTAGGAATAAAACTATTTAATACTTTATAAGTATATGTGGAATAGTTTAATTCACTAAGTAGTACTAAAGGAAAGGCTTGGAGTTAGTTCTGATGGCGTGGTGTAAAGCACCACCTTGCGCTTGCGCTCCCGCGACCGGGGTCAAAGTGCGAGGATTCGGATCATGAAAAGTCGCATTGGCGCTTTAGGCGCACTTTGCCCGTGCGCATCGTCGCTAGGAGCCAAGAACCTTTTTTTAACATTGAACCAGAATAATAAACTTCATTAATGGTTAAGCAGGTTTTTTGTTTAACCATTATGGGATATAAATAAGTTTTAAAAAAGCGATATGTGATTATTAAATTATTTATTTTGTAAATAATGCTTTTAATTATATTCAATTACAAAACTTGATAGTCTTCATCTTCTTTCTTCTTATCATCTTTTCAAAGAAGCATATATTAGAGGTTCGAGAAAAGTGAATTGCTATCACTTAGAATAGAGAAGGCTTTGACATAAAATCACGGAGGTATATTGGTAGTAGCCTTTATGAACCTTAGTGGAAAGGCGATAAACACCTTAAGGGCAGGGACTACCCGTGTCGATCATTGGTCCTAATTTTCATATTCATTATAATTCTTAACAATCTTAAGGTGTTTATTCAAATGGATCTGAGTCTTTCAAAATCATGAACCGAGATTTTGTCGAAGCTCGATCATTTTGATGGAAATAATTTTGATCGTTGGCAAGATAAACTGAAATTTTTACTCACTATTTTGAAGATTGCTTATGTTTTGGACCCAAACCTTGACTTTATTCGAAGATCCCAAAAGCAGTAGAAGGTCGGTGACCGGATAATGATGCCATCGAATCTTGAAAGAAGCAAAGAAGGAAAAGAATGAAGATGATGAACTTGCTGCGTGTTAACATATCCTCGACCATCTTTGCCGGATCGTCTCTATGATTTTCTGACAATATTGATCACTGAGGGAGTTATGGGAGGCTTTGGAGTTCAAATACAAAGTGAGGAAGAAGGTACAAATAAATATTTAGTATCTAAATATTTTGATTATAAAATGGTTGATAACAAACCTATTTTGGGAGCAAGTGCATGAGCTCCGGGTTATTGTTAATAAGTTGAGGGTTCTTAAAATTGTCTTGCTTTGAAACTTTTCAAGTTGGAGGCGATAATTGCAAAATTACCTCCATCTTGGAAAGATTTTGCTAAAAAGTTGATGCATAAATCGAGGATTTTCCTTGGATCAAATTCAAAAGCATCTTTCGTATTGAGGAGGAGGCCAGAAAGCGCGATGCTAAGAATTTGATTAGAGACGATCTAATGTAAACTATTTGGAAGGAAGATTATTTAAAGGGAAAGGACACGGAGTTAAAAAGATAATCATAAGTTCAAGCATCTGGACGGAAAAATAAAAAATCGATCTAATAAGAGAAATGGTAAGTGTCGTGTTTGTGGAGAAGCTGGACCTTATGCGAAGAATCTGAAACAACGCTAAAAGTGGCTCATTAACATGGTTGAGGAGAACCTTGTTGCCATAGTATCGATCTTAGTCTTGATGTGACTATGATTTACGAAGTTAACATGGTAAATGGTAGAATGGTTGGTGGTTGGACTCAAGACTCTCATCCGTATTTGTAATAATCGAGAAATGTTTAAAACATTTGAAGAGATTATTGGACAGAAGTTCGGATGGGAAATAGTTCGGTGGCTAAAGTTGATGGAAAAGGCTGTGGAAGTTAATTTCACCTCTGGGAAGAAGCTAACCTTCTTGAATGTGTTGTTTGTGTCGAGAAATTAGAAAGAATTTAATTTACATTGATCTTTTAGATAGGAAAGGTTTTAAAATTTCTATTGAGTCAAGCAAAGTCGTTCTTTGAAGAATGGTATTTTTTATTGGAAAGGTTATGCTTGTAATGGAATGTACAAATTATCTATTAATAAAACAGTTACATTTTTGCTTATATCACTTGTCTTGATTTCTTTATGGCATAGTCGTTTAGGAAATATAAATTCAAAGAATTTAAAAATATGTATCTGATGAAATTGATTGATATTAGCAATCTTGAACTTGAGAAATGTGAAATTTGTGTTAAATCAAAATTGTGTGAAACCATTTCAAATGTACATAGAGAATCACAATTATTAGATTTAATACATCTTGCGATATCTGTGAGTTAAATGGAATATGACAAGGGGTGGAAAGCGATATTTCATTACTTTTATAGATGATCTTTAGCGAGATATTGTTATGTGTATTTGTTGAGAACAAAAGATGAGGCGTTTAACTCGTTCAAAAATACAAATTAGAAGTAGAAAATCAACTTGAGAAGAAGATTAAAATTTTACGTTACGATAGAGGCATGGAATATTGTTTGAATGCTTTTGATGCATTTTGTGAAGAAAATGGCATTATACATCAAACAAGTCGACATATACACCTCGACAAAATGGTTTAGCGAGAAAGAAAAAAATCGTGTGTTTCATGATATGATTAATTGTATGTTAAATCATGCTTGTTTGCCAAATAATTTATGGGGTGAAGCTCTTTTAATTGCATGTCATATTTTAAATAGGATTCTAATCTTGTAATTAAAACTAGTCCTTATGAAATATGGAAAGGCGGAAAACCTAATATAAATTATTTTTAAAGTGTGGGGTGTATAGCTTATTTTCGAGTTCGATCCTAAAAGGACTAAGTTAGGAGCTAGAGCTATTAGAAGTATATTTGTTGGATATCTTTGAAAATAGTAAAGCATCTGAGCTTCTTGATTTAGAGTCTAATGTTATAAGCGGAGTCGAGGGATGTGGAATTTTTGAAAATAAATTCTCAAAAGATGTTGAGAATGTGGATATGCCTAAATTTGATGAGCTAGAGGTCTATAAGGTCTAATGTTGAGGTTGAAGAACCTAGTGTTCCAATTGACCAAGTGGACCTAGAAGGAGTACTAGAAGCTAGAAAAGATAAATATTTAGATGATGATTTCATTTCATCACGATCTCTATTATTTTTGGTGGAAGGGACCAAAATAATGAGGTGGTAAATGAAATACCTATGTATATAGTCTTGAGGCGATCTAAATCATTTAAAGAAGCTATGGCTTACAGGGATCTTGCCTTTTGGAAGGAAGGCGTAAATGATGAAATGGATTCAATCTTGGGAAATAATACTTGGGTATTGTGATTTACCTAGAGGTTCTAAACTTTATAGGTTGAAAATGGGTTTTTAGAACAAAGTATAACACTAACGGTACTATTTACGCTTTTAAAGCAAGATTAGTAGAAAAAAGGTTTTAAAGCAAGTAGAAGGTATTGACTATTTTGATACTTATGCACTTGCAGAGTATACGAGTTACTTCCATTCAATTCTTTTTGCCTTAGTTTCATTGTATGATCTTTCGTTCATCAAATGGATGTAAAAGGCGCATTTTGAATGGCAATTTGAATGAGGAAGTATATATGGAACAACTTAGAAGAGTTTGTTGCTCCATTAATGAGGCTAAAGTATGCAAATTAGTTAAAGTCTTTTATGGTCTAAAGCAGGCACCAAAACGATGTACGAGAGATTTGATCTTTGCTTTATTATAAACTTTGGGTTTAAATATAATAGATGCGAGATAGTGGATATACTCCAAAACCACTTACGATTATATGGTAATAGTATGCATTGTTTGTACGTAGATGATATGTTGATCATCGATGCGAATATGGTTGGAGTAAATGAGACTAAAAGTATTTATCCTCTGTCTTTAAGATGAAAGACTTAGGTGAAGTAGATACTATTTTAGGCATCAAAGTTAAAAAACATAGTGGGGTTATGTATTGAATCAATCTCACTATATTGAAAAGATATTAACTAAGTTTAGTCATCTCGAGTTCAAGGAGGTGAATACTCTTTTTGAGAAGGGAGTTAAACTCAAAGAAAATGAGGGTAGAGCTATTGCACAGCTAGAATATGCAAGTGCTATTGGTAGCCTTATGTATGCTATGCATTATACTCGGCCAGATATTTCTTTTGGAGTTTCTAAACTTAGTAGATATACGAGCAGCCCTAATATTGATCATTGGAAAGCTATTGGAATGGTACTTGGATATCTAAAAAGAACCAGTGGCATAGGATTGTTCTACTATAAATTCCTAGTGTTTTGGAGTGATACTCTGATGCAAGTTGGATTAATAGTGTGGGAGATAATAAATCTACAAGTGGGTGGATTTTCACTCTTGCCGGTGGTCTTTGTTTCTTGGTGAGAAAGCAGAGACTTGTATTCTCACTCTACTATGGAGTCGGAGTTTATAGCTTTGGCTCAAGCGGGAAAAGAGGTGATTGGATTAGAAATATGTTGTTAGACATAGATCATGGCCAAATCAATGCCTCGATTTCACTATATTGTGATAGTGAAGCTACGTTTACAAGAGCGTATAGTGGTACTATAATGGTAAGTCTAGACATATTGGTCTAAGACATGAATTTTGAGACAATTGATACATGATGGTATCATAACTATTATACATGTGAAGTCAAGTAAAAACTTGGGTGATCCACTTCTTAAGCCTCGACGAGAGATTTAATAAGTTTGACTACACGAGATATGGGACTTAAACCATTACGAGCGAGGGTGATGGGAACCCTGACCTATTACTAGGTTACCCCTAGTTTATAGGTTTGATGGGAAAAACAAGTCACGGTTGTTGGTACGTATTACTATCAATTTGGTCTCATATGTAGTATATGATAGTAACGCGTCATTGACTGACCAGGGGATGAGCTATGCTCTTAACAAAGTGTTGCACTTATAGCAACAGAAGTGCTCGAGAAACATTTTGCCTATATGAACTAGAAGTGAAGCCGCTTCTTATAGAGAGTTATGGTTTACTCTCTTAGAGGTTCAAGAAACAGGATATTGCGCATGGCTTTAATAGCGCAAAGCGAATATTATGCTCACCGTAAAGGGAGGTTTGTGTGTGTATGATAGTTCCAGTTATATCATTTGAAATAGAGGTTCAATCTACGGACACCATCTATTTTGATATGACTTTGAGTTGTTTTATACTAAAAGGAGGTTCGATGTTAAATCACACCTTCTATTATGCATACAAGCCTTAGAGTTGATAGATAAAGAATTGTTTGAAGAAAAGTAGTTTTTCAAACAAGTGGGGGATTGTTAATTGCACCTTTTCTTTATGAGTTTTGATCAATTTGGGGATTAATTTAGACCCATTAATTGATTGAATTTATATTAAATAAATTGTGCATTTGATAGTCTATTACAAGGAGATTAATAGAGAACAATATATGGTTCAAGTGGGAGTTATATATTGTGTTTTAATTATATCTAAAGTGGAGTACATGAAAAGGTTCATTGTTGTTTAATAAAACTATTTTCTTTAAGTCCCACATTGAGTAGGAATAAAACTATTTAATACTTTATAAGTATATGTGGAATAGTTTAATTCACTAGTGGTACTAAAGGAAAGGCTTGGAGTTGGTTACAATGGCGTGGTGCAAAGCACCACCACCATGGCGCCTTCGCGTCCGTGAATTAGAAGTGGGGGGTTCAGTCGCGTTAAGCGCTTTTAGCAAACTTTCAGACGCGCACTTGCGTCGTCATTAGGAGCAAGAGCCTCTTTTAACATTGAACCAGAATAATAAACTTCATTAATGGTTAAACAGTTTTTTGTTTAACCATTATGGGATATAAATAAGTTTTAAAACTGATATGTGATTATTACATTATTTACTTTGTAAATAATGCTTAATTATATTTCAGTTACAAAACTTGATAGTCTCCATCTTCTTTCTTCTTATCATCTTTTCAAAGAAGCATATATTAGAGGTTCAGAAAGTGAATTGCTATCACTTAGAATAGAGAAAGGCTTTGACATAAAATCCTGGAGGTATATTGCAAAGTAGCCTTTAGCAAACCTTAGTGGTAAGGGACAATAAACACCTTAAGGACAGGGACTATCCGTGTCAATCCTTGGTCCTAATTTTCTGTATTCATTCTAATTCTTAACAAAATTTATTGAGTATAAAATAAGGTTTTATTGAGATTCGTTTAGCTACTGAGTCGAGCACGATTTTGAAAACTAGCCCGATCAATTTAAACTTTTCGAACGAATATGATCCGAATATCAATAGAAAAGTATAATTTGAGGATGTTCAAATAATTTATTAAATTTTAAATTTACTCATATTTAAATTATTTATATTTCGAGTCGAGCTCGAATCGAACTTTTATCGAGTTACGAGTGAATACAAATCGAACCCGAACTGTTTGCTCATTTTATAGTTTTAATCATTAATTTCCTAACCAGTGAAAAATGGACACGACAACAGTCTTCAAATGAACGGAAGCACATGTAGTCACCACCGATGCGTACGCCCACATTTATGTTTTGTAAATTAAATTGTACGCTCTTTCCACTTCACAGCCCATGAAAGCTGTACGTTCTACGTTGATTAGCCGGGTTGAAATTTAAGATCCGCGTCTAATTTTTATTTGTTTAAATACTAAAATTATTTAATTATTTTGGTTTTTAAATAATTCCAAAGTAATATAATTTGTTTATTGTGTAAAGTATTAGGCAAATATAAATAAGTTAAAAGCTTACTTACGTTCACTTACTAAATCCTCTTTTGGACGATATTCAAGGAAAATAATAGAGACATGATTTATAAATTTATGGTAAAATTGAATTGTGACTTATATGAAATTCTAAATGGGGAGTAGTTAGTATGAAGTTGACTTTGATCAATTAATACAGGAAGTGATCTCTATCTGCGTGTCAATAGTCAATTGACCAACTTACTATGAAGTTAACTTTATGATAATCAGATCCCCTAAATAATAAAGATAAAATAAATTAGGATGAATATATTCTTGATCCCTACTTATCATATATATTGATATAAATTTGTGATCATATGCAGAGTTTATGAGAAAGTTTGAGTAGCAGGAGAGAGTATCAACTAAGATTATAATCCCATTCATTACACTAATCTTAAATTTCTCCCGATACATATTATTTTAGTAAAACAATTATTTACATTGAATTTTATATTTTATCACTAAATGTGTATTGAGAAAAAATGAAAAATTAAAATATGTGTAATGGAGGATCCTTATCCATTAAATAAAATTTCATTTTATCAATGGTAGATCCTATATATATAATTTTTATATTTAAATTATGAACCCAACTTAAATATGTTTAAAAATAAAATTATTTTGTGATAGTATTTTAGTGTAATTAAGCCATCTTGTAAAAGAAGGGATGGGTATTACAAATTGTTTTTTTTAAAGAAACTTTAATATTCCACCAAATTACTCCATGATTTATGAACAAATGAAGGGTATTTCCGTCAGTCCATCTTTTTCTTTCCGGTTGGTTCTCCGTAACTCTCTGTTTTTCTTTATCCTTTTGTAATCCGCACGACAATTTTTACGTTCCCAGAATTACAAATCCATCATCACTTTTCAACTACATTCATTCATTCGCGTATCGTATTTCTGTATTTGTATATTTCTATATATATATATATATATATATATATATATATATATATACAGAGGACGCTCAGCTCTCCTCACTTCTCGCTGTGGTGGTCTCTTTGTTATCATTCATTATTTCCTTGTTTGAGCCATTTCTGTCTCTCCTTTATTACAAAGGGCTCTGTTTTTCTCTCTCTCTTTGCTTTCCTTGATTGATCGATCCTGTTCCGGACCTGGATCAAATTTGTAAGTTTCGCCTTGATCTCTCTTCTTCTGTAAGGTACGTTCATTATTGCAATGATTGAAGTTTATGATGTGGGTATTCTTTAATTTCGTTAGATCTGCTATAAACTGTAGTTCATTTGAAGGGCATTTTGCTTAGTTTGATTAGATCTGTTTTTTATTATGCATTACGTGCATGGGTTTTGTCTTTATGAATAATTGAGTAATGGGTTATTGTTATTTTCTGCATTTTCTGTTGGATCTGGTAATGGTTGGTTAGATTTGATTGAATTGTATTTAATTTAAATCTGATCTCTTATAACTAACTCTCATTTTGTTGTTGCTGATCCACCTTGTCAAGTCTTTTTGTCTCTCTATACTTGTTTAATGTTCTTCATTTTTTGCTGTTTTTTATATAAAATGCTAGTCTTCCTTTATTTTTTTCCATATAAAATGGTCATCAGGCCTTTGTATTAGTTATGTTCAAGCTCGTTGTGTTGTTTTGTTTGGTTTCATTGGGACTTTTCTTTTATTTGGGGTCGTGGGGTGTTGGTTTAGTAATTTATTTGCTTGTGAAATCATTGTTGGGTCTGGATCTAAATTAAAATTTCAATTTTTCTTATTAGAAACTGCTTTGGTATGGCTAACTATACCCCCAAGAATATCCTCATAACCGGGGCTGCTGGATTTATCGCATCTCATGTTGCTAATCGTCTCATTCGGAGCTACCCTGACTACAAGATTGTTGTGCTTGATAAGCTTGATTACTGTTCAAATCTTAAGAACCTGAACCCCTCTCGATCATCTCCCAACTTTAAGTTTGTCAAGGGGGATATTGGCAGTGCCGATCTTGTCAACTACCTTCTCATCACTGAGTCGATTGACACAATAATGCACTTTGCTGCCCAGACCCATGTTGACAATTCCTTTGGCAACAGTTTTGAGTTCACCAAGAACAACATTTATGGCACCCATGTGCTTTTAGAGGCCTGCAAAGTGACCGGCCAGATCAGAAGGTTCATCCATGTAAGTACTGATGAGGTCTATGGGGAGACAGAAGAGGATGCTGTTGTGGGAAATCACGAAGCTTCGCAACTCCTCCCTACAAATCCATATTCAGCCACAAAAGCTGGGGCTGAAATGCTTGTTATGGCTTATGGTAGGTCATATGGTTTGCCTGTGATAACTACTCGAGGAAATAATGTATATGGCCCCAATCAGTTTCCTGAAAAGTTAATTCCAAAGTTCATCCTTTTAGCCATGAGAGGGAAGCAACTTCCTATCCATGGGGATGGTGCCAATGTGCGGAGTTATCTCTATTGTGAGGATGTTGCTGAAGCTTTTGAGGTCATTCTTCACAAGGGAGAAGTTGGTCATGTTTACAATATTGGGACAAAGAAGGAGAGGAGAGTGATTGATGTTGCCAAAGATATATGTAAACTTATCTCAATTGATCCTGAAACAAACATTAATTTTGTGGAGAACAGGCCATTTAATGATCAGAGGTACTTCTTAGATGATCAGAAGTTGAAAAACTTGGGCTGGTCTGAGCGGACTACGTGGGAAGAGGGATTGAAGAAGACTATGGATTGGTACACTAGCAACCCTGATTGGTGGGGAGATGTCTCCGGAGCATTGCTTCCTCATCCTAGAATGCTGATGATGCCTGGTGGAATTGAGAGACACTTTGATGGGTCTGCTAATTGTGACTCTGAATCTTCTCATAAAGCAGATAAATATACTCAGTCCCAAGTGGTGGTTTCGAACTCCAAAAGCAGCAGCTCTCCTCAGAAACCATCCTTCAAGTTTTTGATTTATGGTAGGACTGGGTGGATTGGTGGTCTACTTGGAAAACTAAGTGAAAAGCAAGGAATTCCATACGAGTATGGAAAGGGACGTCTTGAAGATCGCTCACAACTTTTGGCCGATATTCAGACTGTTAAGCCCTCACATGTTTTTAATGCTGCTGGTGTGACTGGCAGACCCAATGTTGATTGGTGTGAATCTCATAAGACAGAAACAATTCGTACCAATGTTGCTGGTACGCTAAATTTAGCTGATGTTTGCAGAGACCAGGGACTCCTGATGATAAATTTTGCTACTGGATGCATATTTGAGTATGATGCTGAACATCCAGAAGGTTCTGGAATTGGGTTCAAAGAAGAAGACACACCCAATTTTCATGGTTCTTTCTATTCGAAGACCAAGGCCATGGTAAGTTCGCCATCTCATTCTGAAACTATTACGCCCCCATCCCCCGAACCATAATATAACTGAATGCATATTCATGTACTCTATTTGTTTGTAACCAGGTTGAAGAACTACTGAAAGAATATGACAATGTTTGCACACTCAGAGTTCGGATGCCTATATCTTCCGACCTCAGCAACCCACGCAACTTCATCACTAAAATCAGCCGTTATAATAAGGTGGTTAATATTCCCAACAGTATGACCATCTTGGATGAGCTTCTACCTATTTCAATTGAGATGGCAAAGCGGAACTTGAGAGGCATATGGAACTTTACCAACCCTGGAGTTGTTAGCCATAACGAGATTCTGGAGATGTACAAGAAGTATATTGATCCAGCCTTCCAATGGGCTAACTTCACTCTGGAAGAGCAAGCCAAGGTGATCGTAGCGGCTCGAAGCAATAATGAGATGGACGCGTCCAAGTTGAACAAAGAATTCCCTGAGTTGCTATCAATCAAAGAGTCGTTGATCAAGTACGTCTTTGAACCAAACAAAAAAGCTTAGTAGTAAATTTCAGCCTTCCTCTGCATTATCAGTTAGGCTATATGATCTTTGATTACCTTTGTAATGCTAGTCATGTCATTAGTCATTCTTAGCTTCACTTCATTATTCTTGTCCTATTTTGAATGTTTATTAGAGTAGTTCTGCTCTGCTAGAGGCTTTTTCACCCATTACAATCAATTATCAGTCGGGCATTCTCTCTAGACGAATGTTCTATTCAAGCTAGCAGGCTTTCTAACATTTTTATTCTATTATAGTTATTATAGTGAATTTGTTTGCTAATAATTCTCCAAACTGCAAATATTCCCTCATCTCATTAATAATAGAGACTGGTTTACCATGTGATTGTGAAAATGGCTTGAAAAGGGGGTAGAAATTTGTGGAAGTCTTGTTTCCTCAAATTTCATGGTTGTATTATTTTTTTTGGGTAAGATGTTACTACAAAATATGAACTTTGTCAAAAGCCCTGATGCACGACTCATGTCATGAGAGGGCTATATAATATAGTTGTATATTATATAATTACCTTATTATTAGTTCAGAACATAAGAAATAATTACTAATTATCTGTATTTATTAGCCTAATAATTTCTGAATATTAGTGATTTACGAAGAAAACCATATGTAGCAAATAAAGGTAATTAGTAGTACCTTGGAAGTTTACTTGTGGATGGTATCTTCTGTGTTCTTTACATAAAAATGCATCTCTCTTGGAGAGAGGCATTCATGTTATAAATTTTACAAATAAAAGGTTAGTAAGTTCTTATTAATTATTTATAAATAAGCATTGGAAACTTCATTTTATCAAATAACAATTGCAAGAGAACAAATAAAAGATGAGGTAAAAAGAAAGGTGATTGCCAATGTAGATAGAAACCTTGAAAGACAAATTCAGATTTTTTATGCCTGTTATTCTAAAAATTTTATACTCCCTCTATTTCAAAAAAAAAAAAAAAATGTCCTATTTGCTTCCCCCCTCCCCTCAACCCCCAACACACACACACACACACACCAGATTCATCTTTTTATTGATAATAGTATAAATAAAATAATATTCTCAAATTTGCTATCATAATTTAATCGTCACTGCCACTAATTCACTAAAACAATAATTTCTTATTTTTAATGATAAACATGAAAAAAAGCATTTTTAGTATTTACAAATTTGAGACTTTTTGCAAAAAGCATTTTTAGTATTTCAAAAAAGCATTTGAAATGAGACTTTTTGCAAATATCGCTATTAAACCTTTGTCGCCTACTTTTTTTGTTATATTATTTATTAGAGAAAAATTTACTAAGCAATAATCTGCAACCAACCGATCAAGTGACCATCACAACAGAAAGCTTAACGTGCAGCCAGAGGTGACATATAGCTCAATAGTTCTTCTTTTCTCTAATCATATATGGACTAAGGAATTGTTTACAAGTTACTCAGAGAAACAACAGCTTTTAAGCTAATGTAGCCTGCCAGCCTCCATGCGAGGAGGGTCTTGGAAATGTTTTTTTCCCTCCATCTACTAGAGTATTATGTGGAAATGCATTACTTGTAGACTTTTAGTAGCTAGCTCACTCGCAACAAAGCTCTCTTGTCTACATAGTAACCTTAACCTTTACGTACACTTAAGATTTAAGATTATTTTTTTTATCTTTCTTACCATTAACTTACTAGCACTCACATGCACTACGTTTGGATTGAAATAATAAAGCTGAGAATGAAATCACTCATTCTTATGGAATAAAAAAAATTACGATTGAAATGAATTGAATTATTATTATTTTTTGTTATTTTCGACTGAAATTTAACATTCTTATCCAAGATTTCATACCCAAAGTTTTTTTTTTTTATCATTGAGTTATGAGTGTCTTGAGTTAGGGAGTGCATGGAATAACTCATTCCAACTAGAATGAATCTAATCTCCATTTCATTTTTTCAATACAAACGTATATTTGTGCAAGAACTAGGGGTAGGGAATGGGCCTACATAGTAACCTTTTCATTTGACTTTTACTCTTCACAATTGCAATTTGAAATCTAAGTTTTCAAATCCTCTCTAACTTCCGAGTCCTAGCCCTCAAAATTCAGCAATCTTAAAATGTTTCGACAGGTTTGGTACAACAGAGAAGAGATTCATTAAGATTATTGTTTTGATTAAAAAGGCTGGTTTCAAGGAGATTGTTGACGTCAATACAAGGATCTACACAAAACTGATAGAGGAATTCTATCTGGGAGTTGTCTGTGCTAATGGAATTCTTGTAACAAAAGTGAAGGGTTTCACTCTTCAAATTGATATGCTAGAGATGAATCTTCATCTGGAGTTCGTGAACCAAGGAATCACCTCCTTCGACGAGGTTGATGTCAAGGAAGAACTGAAGCTAATGGGTCACAAAAAGAATTCGCAACTTAAGGGGATAAAGAAGAAGGAATTTTCCCAATAGTACGAGTTCCTTACCGACATCGTTAGCAAATGTATTTTGTGCAAAGACGCTGCTCACGATTCAGTCAGTGAGTTACAACTTACAACTGAAGATCATGACTGCAATCGCCATGAAGATGAAAATCAATTTTGGCACAATCTTCATGAGTTGATTGGCTAAATGGATCGATGATGCTAGGAAAAAGAAACCCATCATTGCCAAAGATGTACTATGGCAGCTTCATCAGTATCATCCAAAAAAAGAAAATGAAGAATCTAATCGGAGATCAAAAGGGCGAAACTCTTAATGTAAATAAGAATATTACTCCCAAGCTCCTAGAAGAAAACCCCAGTTGAGATTCTCCGATCAAGGCAGTCTGAAGGAAGTGATCAAACTATCAGTGTGGTTCAAAAGCATGACAAGTCCAAAGGCAAAAGGAAAGTGGTTGCTTCTCATGCACCTGAAGCTTTAGTTTCAACAGAAGAGCAACCCATTCAGAAGAAGAAGAGAGTAGAAGAAATTCTTAAGGACTCGAGGATGTTTTTTTTTATTCTGAGATGAGGGAGGAGTTAAATATACCACTCTCCCAACTACAACTAGTGAAGAAGAAAGTAATGACAGACTAATCGACTTAGAATTTTTTGCCAATAAAAGAGTTATGCCTCAATTAATGAGTTTGACCCAAAGATTATTGGACCAAGGGAGCGCAATTTAAGCATTATTGGGCTGACCCAATTGGCTAATTGATTCAACATAAATTCCTAACAGCCCATGGATTACATATTATTTGCTAGCCAATTCAGAAATTGGAAAAGATTTTGTTTCTTAAAATATTTGGCAAATTATATTGTATTTTGTTTCCTTTTATTTCATGCAAGTTAGCATGATTCTAGGGGGGTTTAATTTATTTAGATTGCAATTCTAGAGACTTCTATTAGGGTAAATTTATGACAATAATTTTAGGGTTTTTTATTACCATAATAAGTTTTTAATTGCTTTATAGAAATAGGGATTTCTATTTCAAATTGGTTTGTAATTCCTATTAGGATTGAGATTTTTGTAACTAGTATAAATAAGGATTACATCTATTGTAATAAACACATTATTCATTATTCAATATACTTGTGAGACTATTATTTATTTTTGGTTCTTTGATGAATTCCTAAGTTACTTTCTTAGATTTTCTTTGAGATTTAACTTTGACTTAACATAATTCATAGTTGTGTGTGGCGTTTTCTACCACATCAATCGTTGATTTTACTGGGATTACCGCCTCAATATAAGCAAGGGGTTCAAAGTGTTGTTGGTGTTCATTCAACGTATATTTCCAAACACGAACAATTGTAGCAAGATAACCGTTTACATATAGGTGAGGGGTTAAGATGTTGCAAACAATCCATCGTACAACTATAATAGAAATGATCGGGATAACAATCATCTCACGCAGGCGTGCCATGGAGCGTATCGTATCATTTGGTATCAAAGCTAAGCTTTTCTAGCGAGTTACTTATCCTTTGTATTTTTAAAAAATATACTTGTAACAACTAAAAATTAATAAATGAACCCGGTCGCTTGGCTCAGTTTAAGGGAGAACATAAGATCAGCCGTAAACCCGAATGTCTTAAGTTCGACTCCCATTAACATCAAGTATAGGGGTCACGGAAAACTCCTCTTCATTAAAAAAATAATTAATAAATGGCCAAATTCAAATAAGAAAAACTTTAATGGCAATGTGATCATGTTGAAACATACAGAATCTAAGAAGAAAAACATACAGCTTGCAAATTAAAAATTAAATAGGCTCAACCGTCCACGATATGTATTCATGCTAGAGTTGGGGTTTGGAAGAATGAGTTTTTCTCTTATCTGTTATAAAGCATAACACAAATGCAACGAACACTACTGATAGTATTATATATAACATATCAAACACTTTCTGGAAACCAAAATAGAACGAGCTTTAAATCTTCCTATCAATCCCATGTAACAAAACATAAAAGTATACCCAATTCAGATTTCCAAAAAGCTAAGGTAATCCAAAACAAATTCAAAAGTCTTGAAGAATAAATTTTTCAACAGCTAACCCGATTCTTATCTTCATGTCCCTTTTCTCCGAAATCAGATGAAAAATGAAGCATTGTGTCCTGCATTTTCCTCTGCGGAGCTCCTACTTGTTGTAGCCATACCTAGCTAGCAATCAAAAATTTGCCAAATTAACACCACAATGCAATTTGTCATCCATAATCACAGATTGAGCAACCTGAAAACATGTAGTCCTTCCTGTTCCAACATCAATTGATTTTATATTTCGGAATGGAGGTAGTATTCAAATGGAACATATGGCATTAAAAATGTATTCATAAGGATCTAATGTTTTTACACTATTCAAAGAGAATTTGTCAGCACGAAACTGAAAGATTTATTAATACTTTATCTGGCTTCATGTACCAAGTGAGAGAGATTGGAAAAGTATAAATTCTTCTTTTCACAAGGATCTGCTATCACCGTGGTCGGGGATTTAAAGCATAGCAATAGTAAGTCAACTGTGAGAATTCGTGTCTACTGGAATAACTGGATCTCAATTAATACATAACCAATTCCTTAACCACAACTTATCCTCTCCCACCCCTCCACCCTGAGTTGGACCCATACATGAGATTTTGAATTCTTAGATCTTTATATTCCCATGAAGTCAATTTTTATTTTTTGTGAAAGGAACACCGACTTTAAAGAAAAAGAACACACTTGGCACACATTAGAATAAAGTAAGAAAAATTCGCAACTACAAATCATTCATTCCGGTCTTCACTTCCACAAAATACAATCATGTACAAAGCAATTAATGCAAGAGAAATGTTGAAAAAAAGAAAACATAGGCAGCACAAAAACTGAAAGCGGGTGAACCCGTTCTGAATACCAACTTTAAAACCATATAACAGCGGTGTAATTTAATTTATGAAAACAGAACCTTTTCTTTAAGGCATCAACTTAAAGGTTTAGTTGATACTAGAGTGTAAACCACAGCCTGGAGACATTAAAGGGAATCAAGCAGCTCTGTAGTAGCATCGAAAATTACACCCTAGCAAAGATAAGAATCAGGAATTGTTGCATGATAGGAAAATAATCCAATGAAAGAAGAATAAATCAGCACAAATATTGGGCACACATGCATTATATACTTATGCATGTGTGCCCAATATTTGTGCTGATTTATTCTTCTTTCATTGGATTATTTTAATATTATAAATATTATAAATGTTTACGTTGACTTTTTAATAGTCAATTATGTGGATAAGTATAGTGGTCGTGTTTAAGTATTAGTGGTAACTTTTTTGGAGAGATGCATAATATCAATCCCATATATTGATAAGCTTCGGAATTGTAATTCGGACATTCAGTATAAATTTATAGCACTATATAGCAAGACATATATATATATATATATATATATATATATATATATACGGGACCTATTCCATAGCAAGCGTTAACTATGGACACTATTCCAATAAGCTAATTTGAGGTCATCCATTGTATGATCTAAGGGGTGAGATTGAATAAGACTTGGGTCTGGCCGCAACCGCTAGTAGGACTTGTGGCCATTGCACCTCCCACTAGGACCTACGGCCTTGGCTTCTCAAACTGGCTACTAGTAGGACCTGCATACAGGGAAATAAAAAAGACTTGTATTCTGGTAGCTTATCTGTGGTCCATTGTATGTGCTCATCTGCTTTTTATTTCCCTGTATTCTGGACGGAAATCCTACTAGCGGTCAGTTTGAAAAGCCAAAATGAGGGCATAATAGTCATTAGACCGGTTGCTAGTGGGAGTTACACTAGCCGCAGGTCCTACTAGTGGCTAGACCCAAGCTTTATTCAATCTCATCCCTTAGATCATACAATAGATGACCACAGATTTACTTGCTGGAATAAGTCCCTATATATATATATATATATATATATATCAAAAGCAAAGATATTCTACATAAACAGGAAAAGTAAAGTTAATGAATCCATACCCACGTATAAATTAATTTGCTTCCACAACCACTGATAGTGCTAAATGGCTAGAGGATGGGTTGGTATCTGATACAAGAAAAGACAAGATTTTAATGAAAAATATAGATTGCGATAGTACTTAAGAAGCCAGATGCCAACCTTCTGATTCCATCCGCATCCAATCTTGCCCGCATATTAGAGCTTCTCGCATCCAATCTTGCCCGCATATTAGAGCTTCTCGAGTGTACGCATTAAGGGAACTGCAGTGATGGTCAAGCACTCTACCACCGTTCCTGAATGTCATTTCTGATGTAAGAGTGGACAAGGGAATACCCAATATGTCACGTGCCATCATAGATAAGATGGGGTACCGTGGTGTGTGAACTTTCCACCAATTTAATATGTTGAAATCATTGTTGCGAGGAAAAACTGGTTCCTCTAAATATTTTTCGAGGTCAGATACTATGCTGTGACTTTGCGAAGTTTCATGGAGGAACTTGTCAAAACCTCTTAGCCTATCTCTAGTACCATTACTAGTACTAGTTAAGCTGCTGCCAGTCCATGCCGAACCGTCATCAAGTGAACTTGAACCCAAAGAATACTCATTAAAAAGTTCCCTAATACCATCAGAAACCTCCTTAATGTGACATGGGGAATCACTAGGGTAAATCTGAGGATAGTAATACTCTACCAACTTCATTTTGAATCGGGGATCTAAGATGGCTGCTACTGCCAAACCAAAGCTGCACTTGTTCCAATATTTGTCGAATTTGATTTTCATCTTCAATGCCACAGAGCTAATTAAATCATCAGGGTTCTTGCACCATTCCATCAACTGGATGTATACATCACATATCTCAGGAAAATATATGTTTGCAGTTGGATTTTTATTAACTGTAAAGACATTGGTCACTTCAACAAAAAGTTTAATATAGCCAGTAACAGAACTCAGCCATTCCCATTCTCCCTCAGATAGAGACATTGTGTAAGCAGGGTCTTGCTCTTGCAGGATAGAGAAGGCACCCCTGTATTCCAAGGCTGTTTCAAGCATGATATGAGTGGAGTTCCACTGCATTGGACAATCAAGAGACAAACGCTTCTTGCTATTGATACCAACCTGCTCGGCAATCTCATAGAATTTCCCTTGGGTGGCTTGTGAGCTCTTAACATACCTTACACTTTCTCGAATTTTACTAGACACATCTTGAAGTGCCTCCATAGCTTCCCGAACAATGGATTTTAAAACATGCGAAGCACATCTCACATCAAACAACTCACCATTCTTTAAAAGAGGCTTGTTTTGGGAGAGCCAATCTTTGATTCTGAAGGAAATATCATCATTGGTGAAACAGTCATCAAATGTCATCGAAAACAGCTTACGGTCAATTTCCCAATTCATTAAACATTTTATAACTACTTCTGAAAGTGAATCATCAGTATGAGAAGAATCCAATGTTACAAAACTCAATATCTTCTTCTGCAACTTCCAATCGTCATCAACATAGTTTGCTGTTAAACACAAGTACTCCTCATTTTCTAGTGAGACCCACATACCAACAGCCATGCTAATTCTGCCATGAAAATTGCGTATCATCTCAAACACCTTCTGTTTCTCTTTCCCATAAATTGTCATACAGTCAGACTCAATAACACTATTAGTCATAACCTCAAATGATGGCTGAAGATTTTTCACAAAAATTTTGAATCCAACATGCTCAACCATGGCCAGAGGGTAACCATGCAACATGATCATACGAACAAGGTCCAGACGACTCCGCTCTTGATTGAATTTTATACTTCCAAGGTTGATGGCTTCATCTTTTTTCTGCTCATGTTCATATGTGTAGGTAGTTATGGGAATTATAGCCTCCCCTTTTATTTTCCCTTCATCACAGTTGACATTTGTAAGGCCAACATTAGTTTCTTTTCTCTTTTTCTTTGCTGAAAGTATTTGAGAAACATCGAAATTGGATCTCTTCAAACACCTTATCAAATGATTTCTCAAATGAGTTGTTCCACTGTTACTTGATCCACTAAGCTTCTTTGTACAATGTACACAAACAGCATAACAAATGTCAGCCTTTCTAACTCGTTCAAAATGATTCCATACAACAGAAGTCAACCTCTTTGATTTCTTAGCAGGTATTTCACTTCCTACTTCCATCACATGAAGCTAATAGTTGATACCTGAACATCAAATGATAACACTAGGTAAATATGGCTCTTTCGAAGTATAAGAATATAACTATTATAACCTCAAAAAGCAAACACAATCACTAAATGAGATATTTGTCAGAATATTAAATAATAATCCTGGAAAAGATAGTTACTTTTTTAAGTTTTATTTTTTCCCCAAAATGAGTCAAGTTTTGAAAGTGCAAGAGATATTGGTTGAAAATACAATACTACCCTTTTAGTAGACCGGACATGTACTCCAACATTATCTCACGTGAAATGATGTTTGACATATTTTGATTGAACTATTAATACAAGCACATGGGTTGGGGCTAAGGGCATTAGCAGAAAGTTTTCCAAAAATTCAGGTTTTGTTCCTCAATTTTAATTTTTTTGGATAAGAAGAAATTTAATACTCCTTATGTCATCAAACTCGACTTCTTTGCCTGATGAGATCGTAAGAGCATAACAAAGCCTGATAAACCGTTAACACAATATAAAAATTAAACTAAAACTTGCAGATAAAAGAACAATACAAAACAAACACGCCAAGGTCTTTCAAACAATAACTACACAGAAACTTTTTCTCTGTATCAAACAGTTTTATGAGAGAACCTATAAAACGAAAATAAAAGCCAAAAGGACACTAGTATACTCAACAGTTTGTGAACTATATTTCCAAAAAAAAGAAGTTTATATAGAGAAGCATGCTCTAATGCATATACAATTCAATAACTAAGTACACCAAGATATGTATAGGACTAATAATAATTTTAAGAAATTGCTAACTATAACTAAGAATAATTTTCCAGAATGATAAATGAGCCTAAAGTTTCACCTTATCAATATGTCAATAATCCTAAGACTAATTATAAAAAGACTGAAATTAATTGTTTTAAACTAGAAGAAGTACATAATAGGTCCTGAGTAGGACCGTGCAAATCTTCCGGTTTTTCCGGACCGGACCGAACCGGCCGGTTCGGTACAAAAAGAACCGGTCCGGTTTCGGTACAAAAAACCCGGTATATACTGGTTTTTCGGTACGGCTTTTTATGGTTCGGTATTACCGAACCGGACCGGTATATATCGGTTTTCCAATTTTTTATTATTAATAATAATTAATTAATAATAATAATAATAATAATAAAATAATGATTATAATAATAAAAATAATATTAATATTAATAATAATAATAATAAATAATAAAAATAATAATTATATTAATTTTCGGTAAAAACCGGTTCGGTATACCGGTCCAACCGGTACCGGTATCGGTATCAAAATTTAGCTAATTTTGTTACCGGTTCGGGCCGGTATTTACCGGTTGCACACCCCTAGTCCTAAGGTGCATGGATTAGGTAAATGTGCCATTACTCCTAATTTAAACAAGGTGTCGAGATAGAAAGTTTCATACACAAACCAACCCTGTACCCAGCATCATGTATCTCCGTCAGAAATCAATCCATTAATTCAAAAGCTATTCTCATTCTTAAGCAACTTAGTAAACTTCAATTTTTATTTTCATTTTAATGATACGCAAGTACCTTTCAATTTTATAGAAAATCACATTTTTAACCAACAAAGTTAATTGCAAAATCTATGCAACTTTTGAAATGTTCAATCAGAAATTTGTTGAGATCGAACCTGAGAAGTTGGGGTTAAACAGTTCCATATATAACTGCAAAAGCTACTTCAATGTGAATTGTTGAACATGTGAAAACTAATTTGGAGTTTGAGGGACAAAGTAGGATATGCCAATGATACAATAAATGCCGATTCTTTCATAAATGGATAGATACGTGACATACTGAAAATGTGGAGTTATAAGAAAATTATTACAAATTCAAAAAGCAGTGATGTATATGTTCTTAGTGGAAGAATATAGAATTTACAACTGATAATTTATTTTATAATATTCTAAAATGTACAAACATTTTATTTCTTTTAGGAGTGTAGTGAATATAAATTTACAATAAAATTTTTAGATAAAAGCCGAAGATTTCACTGAAGATGAGAGAAAGGAATTATAATGCACGTGGAGGAAAGGAAAGACCTCCCAAAAGAAATACATAAGAATGAAAGCAGTGGATAAAATGATTCAGGAGTTAATGCAGTACTGCCTGCCATCCCTAAGAAGATTTGACAAAGGAACTCCTCTAAAAGGCTCCCAATCAGAAATCTGTATCTCTATTCGGTTGGTTTGTTTTAGTAACAAGTAATGCACAAATTCTAGACCATAATCCACCAATCTAGACCTTTTAAGTTTAGCAACCATATACATGCGTAGGAATCATTAAAAAACAAGAATCAAGCTAACAGGTCAATTCAAAAATACTCAACCCATTTCCAGCAACAAAAAACCAAAACATTTAAGAAAAGGCGTCCAGTTAGAAAATGAGATGGAAAAAGAATATAAAATAAACACCAGTCCAACTAGTGCAGGGCAACGTTGAAAAAACTCCTATAGTTTCTACCTTTCACAATCTTTTACTTTTCATATACTGTCCTTCACTCTCTTTTTGGAGTTCAGAATAAAGCTCAAATGTAACCACTAGCATTAATAGCAATCCATTATAGTACAAGAAAGCACTCCGAAATAGAATTGCTTAATATTTCCCGGATCTTGAAAATGCCTACACGACCCTAGTTTCCCTTAACATATATATTCCCTCTTGCATGTACTTTTTGAATTCTCTCATCCAAATATTTCAAAATTTAGAACTTTAGTATAGAAACTGATCAAATAAATACACATAATAATATTGTACAAAAAACATTTCATTTCCACAATACCAAAATGAAAAGCTGAATTGTACGCATAAACTCATAATCATCAGCCACAACATTTACTGATTTACTTCCAATTAAAGTTCAAAAATTTCCAGAACAAAAGGAATCCACCAATTTTCAGTTCCACATTCCAAAACCACGCAAATTTATAGGCAAAGAAGCTTAAATACTTGATGATACAACAAAATTGAGATATAATTCAGACCCGTAATCGAATGTGGAGATGATTTCCCTCTCAATTATATGATCTTAGTCCGTCGGAGGTCGTTGACGTTCGGAGATCCGACCAGATGATCCGAAAAGAGTATAGGGTAAGGGGTTTGTTTCGATGGGAATCTGAACCGGAATTTGCCCGATCGTAGTATACCAGATTTGGGTTGGTGGAGATTGGGTAGGTGGGTGGGTGGGTCAACTATGATTAGCATAAAGTAGCCAAACCCAAGCTCGGGTCCGGTTTGGTTAGGATTGGGGAAACGGATACAAAGTTAGGTTGGGTTGGGTTGGGTTGGGTTGGGTTGGGTTACGTTACTTCTTTTGGGGTAGGTAGTTGTGTTAGGGTTGATTTTTTTATATTTTTTTTCTACACGAATGAAATGAAAAAATGATTTGCGACAGTCTCTCAAGATTGATGGTTAAATTATGGAAATTGTTAAATTCACATCACTTTTTGTTATTTTCATAACAAAAATATCGTTATAGATTCTATAGCGACGCTTTTCACTGTCGCTATACATCTACAACGATACTTTTATTATAGAAATAACAAAAAGTGATGTGAATTTAACAATTCCTTTAAATTGTTTACTCCTTTAATAATATAATAGTACTAGTGAAAACATGTGTTGCGTGTACAAATATCATAAAGATATAATTTGAGTTTTATCAAATTTTGGAAATATATAAAAAAGAAAGAATAAAATTGTAATAAAACCAAACTTATAGGAACAATAGGTAGAGAAGAATATAAGAATATCATATTAATATATGGGAAAAATATATATACACGGCTGTATAGTACACAGTCGATTATAACGACGGTTTTTTGGGTTATAGTGACGAGTTTCTAGGATACTGCGACGGGTGAACCATCGTCATACCCTAAAAAACTCGTCGTCATACCGATCGCAGTATATGTCATTGTGTATATACATATAATTTATAATATATGTATATATATAGTCAAAACTTACTCTAACGAACTAAAGCGGCCATTTATAACGACGATTTTTTCTGTCGCTAAAGTATAAAAAACCAACTTTCTATGCTATAACGACGGGAAAAATACGTCATTATACTTGAGATTAGATCTTAGTTCTCTAAGCCCGATTCATTTGAAAGGCAAATATATATATATATATATATATATATATATATATATATAAGCAAATAAATATATAAATTCCTTAATAATATTAGATCTGTTTAAATATATATAAGAATATCATATTAATTTTTACTTTCCCCCCTTTTCTTTTTCTTTTTCTTTTTCTTTGTCATGCTCATTAAAAGTTCAAAATTGATTTTATCCACATTAACAAAAGTTAAAATTTGATATACTGATTCTGTATATATGAGCGGTATTATGAACATGGCACGCTATTAAAATAAAGATAATTTTACATAACATAGGTATTTTATCAATGACGTGTATAAATTATAAGTGTATTAAACTTTAATTCATAAAAAAAATATGCATGATTCGAGCTTGAATTTGAAAATTGCGAGTAATTCGAGTCGAGTCGAATCTGAGTAGAATTTTTTAAATATAATTCGAATTCGGTTATTAATTTATTGTTTCGAGTCGATTACCCCTTACTTATTATTAGGCCTATAAAGGAAGCAAGTCAGAGTTGAAGTTGAACTTTGACAGTAAGAATTTATTTTATTTAAATTTTTATTGTTTCAATTGAGTTTACAATATAATTTCAAATTTAGTCATCATTTATTAATTTTTAGTTGATACAAGTATTTTTGTCAAATCAATTAAATAAAACCCTTATCACCGGATAAAGTATTTAGCATTAACTCGTACTAGTATTATAGTACTTCTTACATGTCCAAAATATTAAAAAAAAAAAAAAAAAGAAAATGGAGAAGAGATGTTAAAATAAGTTCCATGAGAGATTTATCCAACAGACAGAAGACCCTTTAAACTCGAGCCCAAAACTATATATATTTAAGGGATAAATAAGTTGCGTTTTAAATAAATTATTAATTATGTAAATAAAATTTTAGATTAAGATTCATCTTTATTTATACTTTAAATATAAATTGATGCCGGACTTTTTAAAAGTTTATTTAAAATTAAATAATTACTAATACTTTTAGATAATTTGTAATAATCATACATTTAAATGACTCTATCTATTTGTGGTTTGAAAATAATTTTAAAAATTAATATTAAGCTTATATTTAAAATAATGAATGTATTAAAATTGAGAAAACATTTTAAAAATAATTTTTGAACGAAGCTAATTATACTTCTAACCTTAATAATTTAAATATTTCAGTAAGGATAATACATATATTTATCCGAGTTAAATATAAATTTCAAAATAAAAATCAAAACAATTGTGTTTATGAGATTATAACTTTCACTTTTAAAAATATAAATCTTTTTAAATTTTATTCAATCTTTTCATAAATCGCATTAATTTGAAAATATTATTAAAAGAATATTTGAAATAGCAGTTATTGTAAACAGTTTATGCAAAATTTGATCACTTGGTATTAAACTTGTCAAATAAAGTAGGTACTAATTCGTTTGAAAGAGTAGATTTTTACTTGAGAGATAGAGAGGATGGCGAGGAGGCGACTTCTGCTGCTGTTAAAGCCGTTTGACGTGTATCCAGCCGCCGGCAAATCAAGCGGTCCCTGTCGCATCACAACCCCTTCTAAGGTAAGGTACATTCTAAAATGAAAATTAGTGATTCCATGAATTTGATATATCAATGTTAGTATTCTGAGCTAGGATGCCTTGTAATGCTCTAAATTCAGTTCAAACTTTTGCAGGTGATTGATTAAATTAATTGACATTTCTATTTAGTTGCATTTTAGCCAAGTGTATTACCTGTTTGATATTATGTCTGACTGAATATTACTCCCTCTTTGTTTGCAAAAATATGCTTGGGATTGAATTATTTATTTTAATTTAACACTACTTCACTATTTTATCCCATCATGAGACAATAGTCTTATAAACTATTTTTTTGTCATTTCTAAAACTATTTATGAGGGATTATATAATCTGATGATGAATGTGAGATTAATAGTCTGATGGACTCCACGACACGCTTGCGTGAGGTGGTTGTCGCCCGGATCGTTTTTTTCACAGTTGATAGAGTGGAACTCTCTCATCTATATTGAGACGAGAACTTTGGTACAATTGATCAAACAATGAAATATGTGTTGAATGGAACACCAACGACGCCTAAACCCTTGTTTATATGGAAACAGGAACCTCGGCACAATCAATGATTGATGCGGTAGAAGACGTCACACACAACTATGTATTGTTGTATGATAAATCAAATTGAATCTCAAAAAATAAACTAAAAAATTACTTAGTAATTCTTCAAAAAACCAAAAGTAGAAAATAATCTCACAAGTAATTAAATCTGGATATTATTGAATGAAAATAATAATGTCTACATCAATAAGCCTTAAATAATACTCCATCCGTCCCAGGATAAAAGTCCTGATAGACTTTTTATGCATATTAAGAATAGGAATGAAATGACAAAATTGTCCATAATAATATGTCATTAATTATTTTCAATGTAGGTGAAAGAGTGACTTTCTAGCTATTCAGTTCAAAATATTCTCTCTCCATACTAATTAAATATGGAGAGAGAATTAGAATAAGAAAAGTATGAGATATTTAATGCTACGGGCATAATAGAAAAAAATGTGTAAAAGTTTGGTTATTAAAGGAAAGTGTACATTTAACATGGAACTACCCAAAATAGTAATAAGTAATTTTATCATGGGACGGAGGGAGTAGTAGCAATTGTAAACCCTAAAATCTAATAAGGAATTACAATCAAATATGAAATCAAAATCTACCATAATATCCTAGTTATAGTAGAAGACTAATATTAAACTGGAAATATAGAGTTTAGGAAACAAATCCACACTCAAAATCTATCAAAACACGTCTGTCTCAAAAAACGCGCTAACTAATTCTGGGTAGCTCGCCGGGTCGGGCAATTTTGGCATGTAAACTTGTAAAGTCCGTCGGGGTGGGGCTGCATAGAGTGCTTCGCGTTGGGGCGGGGTCAAAGCTCGCTAGTGCGGGGGTTAGACAGAGAGATACCCGTCGGGGCGGGGTTTCCTAGACTTAAATGCCCGCCGAGGCGGGCTTGCTGACATCCTATTTCTGCAGTCTGATCTGAGACGCAACCTCATGTTAAGGATCTTGGGCATAGTTTCATCCTCCCTAGACCAAGTATGCATGTCATTCTCCTCCCACATTGCTTGTATTAATCCCATCAGACCTTCCTTGAACCGTTTAGCTCGTCCCCTCGTCACAGGTCCAACTGGTACTTTCACCGGATCCGAACCATTCGAGTCCAAGCTAGTCATGTCCTCATTATAGTCCCTCAATTTTAAGCTATCAAATGGCTTTATGAGAATAATAGTCCCTTGTAAAAGGATTAAATACGCCAAAATAGCCTTAAAGTAAGGCAAATAGTTCAATCTCAAGCATGTTTTTTGCAAACAAACATAGCCTCAATTCCACGAAAAGAGACCCATTTTGCTACACACAAAAATAAAAAATCCAAATACAAAAAAAAAATGTTGCACAAAAAAGAGTCTTTTTTTATGATACAACATAATGTTCTCGCAACTCAATTTCACTACCATGTCACCAATACTGAATTAGGGGATAAACATCATGGCAAATATGTCCTTAAAGTTTGCACATTTTGTAAATGACTCTTTTTGTGGAAGAGGGGAGTACTATCTTTCAAGAATAAAATGGTGTTTGTTTGCCTGTTATGTTCTTTTCTTTTTCCTCCCTTACGCAAGAGTACATAGTTCAATCATATTGCCGAGGATAGTTTTATTTGTTTGCATTCCATGAATTGGCTAGCGAGATGCTTGATGTCCATTACTTGCAACCAGAAGTATCATAAGAAATAGAGGATATTGCCCCTGTTAGGACTTCTTATAATTTTTTTTGTAATAGAGGCATAGGTGTAACATAGTCCTAATATCTCCACTATTGACTAATAGTTTAACATTGTGGCGGGCTTTTATATACTCCTGGGTTTATTAATTTTCCATAAGTATCAGTTGTAATTAATATATTAGCTCCACCAATAATTACACGTACAAACTTCAAAATAGTATAATATACAAGACATTCGGCAACAGCCTACAAACTTCATAGTCTAATTTTTGATTAGCTTGAAAGTGCATATAATGAAAACAGGCCAGGAGTTTTCAAATTTCTCTTCTTTATGTTTGAGAGTCCTGCTTACTTCTTGTACAGACTCCCACGTACTGCTTAGTTTTAAATTTCTAGTTATTAGGTCTAAGGGTTCCATAGCTCGAAGTAAGCTCTATGAGTTTACATTGATATCTGATAGTTATCAGTTTCTTGTTTCCCTTTGATATCCTACCATTGAGTCATTTTATCCTTGTAATATATATTTCTTCTTATAGACATTGCAGGTGTTAAGTTATCTTGATAACAGGCGTATGGTTCACAAAGAAGCCATAAACTTTTGTCAGGATATTGTGCGGAAAAAGTTTGTGGATTGGGAACCTGTTTTCCGAAGTGATCTATCACAGCCAATTCGTAATGTGGACCTAGTTATTACTATAGGTGGTGATGGAACACTTTTGCAAGCAAGCCATTTCGTAGATGATTCAATTCCAGTTCTAGGAGTGAATTCTGACCCCACTCTGGTCAAAGAGGTGAGTTTTCAATCTCCCTTGTGTTCAGTGCTGTGGCATTTGTCCTAACTCCTAACTTCTAAATTTATGCGGTATACAATAAAAACTGTCTTCCTACTAGAGAAGATGATTGCTTGATATAGTGTAGGTGGAAGAATTTAGTAACGAGTTTGATGCTACAAGAAGCACTGGGTATCTATGTGCAGCAACTGTCAAAAACTTTGAACAAGTAAGACTACCTTATTAGGCATTATAACAAGTTTATTTGTTTGTTGTTCCATTAAACCTAGTGTATTGCATCCAGAGAAGTTTTTATCCTTATGTGGGCACCTACATACATAAAGGCATGTTATGTTCATAAATTATGACATAATTTTACTCCGAACAATTTTTTTGTTCCTCCCAGATATTAGACGACATCCTTGAAGGTCGGACAGATCCTTATGAATTGTCAAGAATGTCAATTCGTATCAACTCAGAAATACTGTCAACATATGCTCTAAATGATGTTTTAATAGCACATCCATGTCCTGCAGCAGTGTCTCGGTTCTCATTCAGGTGGGTGTTCAATCATTTTGTAGCAAGTGCATGCACAAGGGCATTTAGCTTCCTCTTTGAGATTATATACAGTTGGATCACATTTTTTCCTTTTTTAACAGAATCAAGAACGGTGGCCAATCATTTTCCCCATTGGTGAACTGTCGATCAAGTGGTCTCAGAGTCTCAACTGCTGCTGGATCAACAGCTGCAATACTCTCAGCAGGTGGATTCGCTATGCCGATTCTATCCAAGGATCTCCAGTACATAGTAAGGGAACCAATTTTACCCAGAGCAGAAGACTCCAGTTTTATGCATGGAATAGTAAAATTTAAGGAGTGGATGAATATGGCATGGTTTTGTAAAGAAGGTCTAATTTACATCGACGGTTCTCATACTGTTCACTCTGTTCAACACGGGGATACAATTGAACTATCTTCCCAAGCCCCAATTTTCAAAGTTTTTTTGCCTCGCCACCTGTTACTGTAGCTCTTGTTCGAAATTAACACATAAGTTGAGTTCTGTTAATTTAAGTCGTTGGTAAACTGTACATGTGAGATTTAGATGTTTTTTAAATACACAACGAAATTTATGAAGAATCACTCCATCTCTCTCTCTATATATATCTATATACTAGCTGTATCCCGTACCTTCACTATATGGACGGTGGAATCTCAAACTTTGGACGGTCTAGATGATTTATTAAAGTGAGCGGAAAATTCAAAATCAGTTGTATTTTGTTAGATATATATATATATATATATATATATATATATATATATATATATGTATATATATATATATTCTTCACTACTAGTTATAGGTGAGAAAATGAAAATATAAGTTCAAGCAATACAAATAGTTAACTATTGAATTATTATAGCAAGGATAAAAGTTTTGATACCGGCATGCTTCAGGATATTTGACATCATGTTATTATTTATATGATAATAGTTGTTAACAATTTCTGGAATGTATTGTCCTAAGCTTTATCTTGTTGAGAGCACAAAATTTGTGTTTGATGAAACAAGAGGATACTGACTCCCAAAAAAGAAAGAAAAAGGAAACCGTCGCTGTAGATCCTAGTATATTGTACTGGTTATGCAGGGTTGTGGTTAATTTGTATCCGACATCCTTCTACCTCTGCAGGTTGAGGTTTATACCTCCAATCCAATGCATATCTTGTGCTCCAGAATATCAAACTAAAAGTTAAAATGGTGTAATAATAAGCATTCTGATATTACTGATTGATCAACACTTTCCTTTACAATCTCTGCGCTCAAAGTACACGTTAAATAGCAGAAATCAATTATTTGATAATTAAAGAAAGGCAGGCAGTACTTGTTAATTCCCCATTTCCCTACGATACCACCCCATAATTAAGGAGTCTGCATGAGACGACCCCAAATCTTGGTTGCTTTCTTATGCTTTATTTACCTTGTTGCTGATCATGGGTGAGGTGGGGAGTTAATAAGGTCATGGTAATTCTAAGCCTAGAGCTATCTAATACTGGAAAATGGGACGAAATAAATCATGAAATTTTAAAACAATCTACAACAGGATTATTTAAAAGATATAATAATAATATATAATCAGTAAGACCACAAAAGCTTAACACAAAGATCCATCTATTGTCTCTATCAAAAAGCCATGAAAGATAGAGAAGCCAAAAGTTTATATCCTAACGCCATACAAAACCTTAAGCATTTGCGTCTCTTTCTCCACAGTTGACTCCATTGATGCCGCCGAATCCATGGCTTGGAGGGAAAATCCATGGCCTAGTCAACACTGACCCTCTTCTCAGGGTGAAAGTAAGATATCCGTGTAAACATCAGAGTATTTTTGGACCTTTGCCCTTTTAAATTTTAATGTATGTATATCTAATTTGGTCAAGCTATATTAAAAAACAATAAACATGATTATCTCCGAAAACAATAAACAATAAACCACATAATGATCTCCGAAAATTCACTATAATAAACTGAGAGAATACAAAGATATCTTAATTTGAGGAAACACTCAAATTATCTTACAACAATAACCCTGCGATGGAACCCAAACAACACACCCAATTGTTTAATCTTTTTTTCTTTCTCTCTCCATTTTCCTCGACTTTCTCGAATTTTCTCTCCTCTCACCCTTTCTCTTTTCTCTCTCGGGTGGAATTCCCTCACCCTCTCAGATGGGTGTATGCACACACACACTTCACTTGGCAACCCTTGAGGTTTAAATAGGCCAAGGGCCTATATCCTTTTTATTACTCCTGCAGCATGCATATATATAGTGTGTGTGAGTCACAGCTTTGTAAGAAACCAAAGGACAAAAGTCCTTTTCCTCTCCTACCTAAGCCAATTTTTCTTCCTACCACCAACAAAAAAGGACAACATTCCTTTTTGTTTTTCTTACCCACTACCCTCAAAAACTTGCACAAATTCCGTTTCATGCTCCATGCCCACTTTTCTTCCTTTTGACCAACCTTCTGAATTTGCATATTTTTCTTATGGGTGAGGACTCACAAGTAATACAACATCTGAACACACACACACCTAAATTATCTTGACTGAAGTCCAAACAAACCCTTCAAAATTTGAAAAGAAAACTAAATGGTTATTCTATATATTTCAACATGCAAACTCCTACATTATCTTCCCTCGCTTGATTATCTCAAAGAATAAGTGCCTTACTAATGAAAGAACAGGTAAATAAGCTTTCATAATCATATTCTAAATTTTTTTAATTCTGTGTGTATGGTCACTGTTCCAGCCATAGGAGATCGCTATGTAATTTGCGAGTCCACAACAGAACATACTTATAGTAAGAAGAACTACAAAAAATTGGTCCAGGATTACATTTTATTTCCACTTGGTGTGCAACATAAGAACATAAATGGACACTTACAAATGGTGTAAACTACTGGGTCTAATTCACTGATGCCAAGGTTCTCCTGCTTACAAACTGAAAGAAAAGAAAAAAATTATTATGCTTCAGAAATGAATTCACTATTCCAGTAGATTAAATTCACAGCTTACCTGAACATTTGAGGCAGTCTTCGAGAGAGCTGAGGTCGCTTTATAGGTGAGAGGATGAGGTTTCTTAAGGTCATTGAGGGGTTCCCCGCCCCAGATCCAGCTCCAACTCCAAAAGCAGTGTGACCACCAACCCTTCTGTTGCCAAAATCAACTGGCCCAGCTGACTGCTTTGCAGGTGAGCCACCAGAAACGTCGAAGGGGCCAGAGTTAGAACTGTTCTGTTTTGCTGGAGGCCATATATCCTCTTGAGGCCCTGGAGTATCAGGAGTGTAAACCGACCAATCTGCAAGAAATAAGTCAACTATTTTTCGGAAGTCTACAACCAACACCAACTATGAAATGAATGTTTTTTGCGGTATAAAGCTAAAAACTTGAACCAATGCTTTCAAAAAGTGCAGATATACTAAAGGAACAAGGGTTTGGTATGTCAAATAAGTTTTATATACTACAAACAGACGGAATTACCTTTCCTGAGAGTATCTCTGTCAGGCATCATCTGATTCATGTTAGCTGGACTTGCAAACAAATCAGGCTCGATTCTGGAATAGAATTTATTTTTAGGTTGGATTGTTGTTCGTTTCATTGACTCGTACTCACTTCTCAACTGATCATACATTTCATCGAGTTTTCTTTTTTGCCTAGCAGTGGGAAATAATAGCTTGTGAGTTGTGTCAATAAACCATAAACTGCAGATAAATTAAGACCATATTTTAACAGTTTTGGTAAAAGAAGAAGAGAGAGAATGACCTAGACTTCTCAGAAAACTTTTCCTGAAGCTCTTGCTTGTCTTTGGACAAGCTCTCAATCTCTTGTTCCATCATCTGGCACTTCTTTGCGGTTTTCTGATAAGCATTATGCACCTGTACCAGTTTTTCTCTGAACTTTTCTTGCATTGCCCCACATTTCTGCTGACACTGCGCTGCTATTCTGTTCATCTTGAATTGCATCTCCAGTTCCTTCTGCCCAATGTAGAACATCACGCTTCTGTACGCACTTTTCATCACTGGATTCATCAAGGAAAGATGAAAGGAGCCAATATGGTATTTTACAATATCTAAACATCCTTCGATGGAGTAAGAGGTATAAAGCTAGAGATGTTATCTTTTCTTTCCCTATAAAACTTCATAACTGGGGGGGAAAACTGATCCAAAATGCTGATATGATATATATTACACCATAGTATATAATGTATAAACATATATGTAGTAAAATATAAAGGATACATATCTGGGGAGATACCCCAGCCATGGCCATCTGCAAGAGAGGGTGAAAAATCAACAAGAATCTGGTAGAGAGATGATTAACTACCAGAAGTGTAAGATACGTCATAAAATTGGAGAGGAATAGGTGACATGTTTTAAATGGCAGGGTGACAAAATGCTTGGAATATAATGAGCTCTTGATTAGATGCTTGCTTACATTGATCCATTCATCATTGGGATTGATATCCACAGGTCTCATAAGACTGACAAGTGAAAAAACGCCTTAAGTTCATATAAGCCAGATATATAGAGACAACTAGAAATTTATCGTAGAAAGTTGACTAGAAATCTATTCATCTAAAGCTGAAATATATTTGATATTTATTCAACATCGCATCGAGAAGAGATTTAGTATCAGCTAACACAGAGATCCTTTCAATCAGCAAATAGTCCACACAATGGATACCGAAATACTTCTTATTTCTCATTTCTTTCTGACCCTCAAATCCCATAATTGAAGTATCTAACAATTCAAGAGCAAGGGAACACAATAGTATTTCAAGTTTCGTCACCAGAAGCTACTTACCTTTTAGAAAGCACTTGGTCACAAATGGGGCAAGCCGCATCACTGCTGAGAATTTTACCAGCATCTTCGGTGCCTTTAATCATTATTAAGGAAAAATATACTAGTACATTCCCCATTGTTCTCCATGAAAGCAATGAATATAATTATTAAACTACTCTATCATCAGGATAAACAAAAGATGACCACATGTGGTGGAAACAGCTTTCCCTTCCAGTTCTCTCCAGCAAGCATTGCATCTCATTTTGACTTCAGAAAAGAAACCTGGTCTCATGAAACATTTGGTAGCTAGCTTCAAGATTCTGTATATTATAACCAACATCTGAGCAGGACTTTCTGACAAATTTTTACTTCTGCTAAATTTAGTTTATGAATAAATGGGATAAATGATCATGAAGCAACAATATTATGCCTATGTGCAAGCTCCTTGAGTCAGATACTTAAAAACAAATTAACTATCTATACACCAATCCGCAGACTGTCTGAGAGTTTCGAGATACAATGTTAATTAGTTACGAGTCAGCTGGTTGAACACGTGCTTAAATTGTTTTAGAATCCAGAGATCAATCATTGCTATTGAAAACTTGAAATTAGATACAAACAGTCAACCACATCAGGTTGATGAAGTCACAACTTAGAAATATTTAAAGACATAATAATTATGTCCTTTGTTTTAGTTAGTTTCTGTATTCAGCTAAAAACTTCGTCGTCTAGTTCAGAAACTAGCGCAAAAAGATAAGAGTAGAGACTAGAGACACAATGAACTATACAGTTTCAAGCTCCCAAGTTGGGCAAAAATTCAGCAACCAATAAACTAACCGACAAACAAATAAACATCTTTCTGAAGCAATACCCATAGGCATGTGCAGATTGAGGAGAGTTTAAACAGATTTCACTAGAAGAAATCTCAGAAGATACATTATTCCTATGAGGAGAATACCAGCTAGACCTAATTACATTATATAAACAATCTCTGCACCTAAGGAAAGAAAATTGGTAAGCCAATCTCTGATACTTGGGTACTGAAGGGTAAGATTCCATCATAGAGGTAAAACAGAAAAAATCTAAATATTAATATTATCCAGCTTGGACTGTGATTTTCCAGTTTTAGCTTTAGAATGCAAATTATGAATTCTCCAATTAGCCATAAAATTCAAAACAAGAACAGCATTATAGGAGTTTATATTACCCTCTGTTTAAACCATGAATCAACTCAACTCAACTCAACTCAACTAAGTTAAACATTTGGATAAATTTCTGTTTTAGAACTTCACTTTAAAAAGCATATGCCTCAAATTAAATGAAAGATATTTTCACTGTGTTACCCTACATTTTATGAGGAAACAATCGAATCATTTGAAGCTCGATTGCTTATAAATTAGGTTCACAACTCAAAATTCTGAATTTCTGTCAGAAAACTTCAGTTCTTCCTTACGTCTAAAGCGTTTGAGCCAATTTCTGAAATATCTATGGGAGACATAATTCAAACGCTTTTAGTGAAAACACACCTATACAAAAATATCGTTAAATTATCTATACTTACAGAATGATGCAATCTGTTGCCAACTTGAATTTTAAATCCAATCAATCGGACAGAAAAAAAAACCCTTCAAATTCGTTCAACTTCACCTGCATTATAACATAGTACGAGAAACAAGTGAGATAAAAATGAATTTGATTGCTGAATTCTGAGATTTAAGTCTCATATTTTGAAATTTTCGGGTCGAAATTTAATAACATGGCAACACGCTGTTAGGGATCCGTTTTGAATCCTCTAATACATATATTTATCGAGCTTCTAGGCTATCTCAACCGCAGAAACTCAAATCAGAAGAAGAGGATTCAACAACAACGGATTTAAAATAATATACTAGAACGAGAAACTTGAATTTCTGGGGATTCCTCTATGATGCTCTCTCCTGGTGCCTGTACTCTGTGCGAGAATTTTGATTAAAATGGCGGTTAAACTAAACGGATTTTTTTAAAAAAAAATAGAGTTCTACCCGGTATCGGGATTAGCTATGTGTAATAAACATATTTTCTTATGTAGTAGTATACCCTAATAAACTCATTTATTTTTCAATTCACATATTTTTATCATAATATAATTTTTTTTTTGTTATAATTATATTCATTCATTTTATTAAAAATAAGTCAAGTTTAACTTTTTAAAATTAATTTTAAATAAATAATTATTTGATAAATTTTAAAACTAATATTCCTTTTGTTTCACAAAAAATTATATTTGTCAGTAGAAAGATTGTATTTTTGTTGTATATATAGTCTTAAAATATTAAATATTGAACACTTTTAAACAAACAAATAATATTCAATTGGTTTCAAAATATAATACCAATTTTGATTTTTTTAAATTCAAATTAAGACATTTTAAGTTCAAAATTAACATAAAAAACTTTAATTTTAGTCAATACAATGGGAGCATTATAAACTATCTAAAAACTACTCATTGTCGTATTTATTATTTCATAATTTTAATATATTATTTCAATTTTAAATTTAAAATATCTCATAATCTTATACTCCCTCCATCCATTCATTTTACTTGTATTTTTAGAGAGTAAAATTTGTTCATTTTTATTTGTCGGTTATAGATTTTTAAAATTATTAATGACTTAGTTTACCATACATTAAATATTAAATTGTTTATCTTTCATTATTTTTAATGAATATTTAAGGATAATATTGAGATTGTATATTCATTTTAATATATGCTTTCTCATAAAATGTAAAGTAAAAAGGAACACAGAGAGTAATTTGGAACAGAACATGAAAACAGACGATCGTTCCTAGTTACTGTTCGGAGTAGAAAAAAGATAGAATGACTTCGAAAGAAATAAGCTAATTCCAAAGTTATCTGTTTGGATTGGCAGGTTGTAACTAGCTTGCATGAAGTGGAATTTATAAATTAATTTATACTTTTCCTTAATCGGTATTTATTATGTGAAATCTCAGATTTTATGAATAAAGAATTAATTTTTTTGAAATAATTTTTTTTATATTATGATGTGAATTTGAAATAATATTATAGTTGTGGGTAATATTTATAAATTTTGCAAAGTATGCAAGTTGTTATATTATATTCGATTGGTCTTGGAATATTCGTTTTAAACAGGAAATATTCGTACGACGGAACAATCATTGGTGAACCCCATAACGGAATTATTGTCGGATTGAGAAAATGACAAAAATATTTTATTGAAAATAACGGCGGAAGTTTTACCGTTGATCTTTGTTAAACTACTTCCGGTAGTAAAAGACTGAATCTGGCGTTGTTACATAGTAGCATACGGTATTGATTATTGATATTTATGTGAAGTTTCACCGGTTTTGTTCAATTATTGCTCTGATAGTTCTATGCGTAGTATCTCGCATTATTTGATTCAATTATTGTTGATTTAGAAGTTTTGTTTTATTCATTATTATTAACGTAATAAAATATAAACATCTTTTTATATAAAAATGAATACTTTATTAAAGTTATTCATAAATAGAATATATTATATTCTATTATGATAATAGTATTTTGCGTAGTAAAATCTTTTTATATAAAATGTAATACTTTATTAAAGTTATTCTAAAAATAAAATATATTATATTTTATTACGATAGTGTTTGTATAGTAAAAATCTTTTTATATAAATAGAATATATTATATTTTATTTAAAAGATTTTTCTTTAAATATGGACCGTCAGATTAAAGTAAATCAATCGGAATTGTTTCATGGATTAATTCTTATCATTCCATTTTCCTATAAATAGAAGTTCATTCCTTCATTATTTTCTTTACGAATTCAATTTGAACTCTAGAGAGAAACTATAGAGGAGACTATAGAGATTGAAGAAAAGTTTTCTCGCTTCTTACTACTCTTATATCAAGTATTATTTTACGGTAAGGGATATTATTTGTTGTACTCGTAAGGGATATTATTTGTTGTACCCGTAAGGGGTGTTATTCTTTCTTATTCATGAAGAGAACTGTTGTTATTCCATCGCTTATTATTACATTGGAATAACCTTGTATCTGTGATCTACCCTATACTTGGTGACATTCTTTATTATTACATCTTTATTATTCTATCGGAATATCAGCATTCATCTTATACTACGCGGACTGGTTCCATTTTTATTATTCCGTCTTTATTATTACGCCGGAAAATCCTCATGCATCTTTATCTGTGGGTGTAAGACTCCACTTTTATAAATAAAGATGAATTTTCTATAAATATTATTTTGAATATTATGGAATAAATTTGATATAATGTTATAGTTGTGGGTAATATTTATAAATTTTGCAAAGTAAGCAAGTTGTTATAAAATATTCGTTTGGTTGGAGAATATTCTTTTTTTGTGGGGAATATTAGATGACTACCAATCATCATTAATTGGACCCTAGCGGAAGTATTGTCGTAGTTAGAAAGCGACAAAATTATCTTTCTATAAAAATAACGGCGGAGGTGTTACCGTTAAAACTGTTGAACTACCGTTGGTAAAAATGCAAGAATGTCTGGCGTGGTTGCGTAAGAAACACTTAAGTATTGATTATTGATGCTTACGTGAAGTCACTTAGCTATACTCAATTATTGCTACTGAGAATTGTTGCATCATATCTCTTATATTATTGATTCAATTATTATCAGAGTATCATCAGTATAATTTGTTATATTATTAATTGAGATTTGACGTTATAAATGATTAATAATTGTTGAAAGATTAAAAATGTGTTGATTAAAAATAAAATGATTTGTGGTAATATTTATTCAATCCTTGATGTATATAAAGAGTTACATTGTGAGACGTTTGTGGTAAGTTTGATTATTTTATGGGGGCCATATACGCATCATCTAAGAGTATCTTCGTCGATAGTAATTACCTTTGTGAATAGTAATTACCTTTGTGAATAGTAATTACATCAATAGTATTTACCTTCGATAGTAATTACCTTCACAATAGTATTTACCTTCGTCGATAGTAATTACCTTCGTCAATATAGTAATTACCCTTCAAATAAAATAGTAGTTGTCCTTGATATTACCAAGAGTTAAGCGCCTCTTCTGTTCCAAAGGTTAATTACCCTTCAAGAAATAGTAGTTGTCTCTTCAATATTACCAAGAAGTCATTTTGACCCTTCGTTAAGACCAAGAGCCACCCTCGCTTTTTCTATAAATAGAAAGTTTCATTCCTTCATTATTTTTCATTTAATTAATTGAAACTCTGAGAGAAACTATAGAGAGAAAGAAGAAAAAGTGATTCTCGCTACTTCACTTTTCCAATATTCATTCTTTCTAAGGTAGGGAATATTATTTGTTGTCACTCGTAAATGGTGTTATTCTTTCTTATTCATGAAGAGAACTCATTGTTATTCCATTGCTTATTATTCTATTGGAATAACTCAGATATCTTGGTTTATGTGACGCCCCCAAAATAGGTATACACCACACCCATTATGAGTCGCCAAATACATGGTACAGAAACAACTACAACTTTATTATTACAACAGTAAAGCTGTGAGTTTAAATACAAATATTATCTTCTAGACAATATCTATACTCAAATAAATCCCCATCACATTTATTGATACATTATTTTACAAAAATGGTGAGGACTACTAAACAATCCTTTCTAAAACCTTCATTCCATACCCCGACTAAGTACTTCGCATTACATTCTCGCCTCCCGAGAAGAAAAATGGAACAACAAGGAAAAGGGTGAGCTCAACTAGCCCGGTAAAGAATACTATGACTAAGATAATATACAACAAATTATCGTTAGTCTTCAACGAGAAAAAATCGATAGAATCTGATAGACAACAAGTTTCGGATCAATATTCGCAATGAAATAATAATTCATAGAAGAGTTACGTAGAGAATGAAATCTACTATAATCTATGAATTTAAAAGTCCATCATCAATATTTTATCCTGTAACATCAATCAATATTCATCTCAAATCAAATATTCATCTTTGCACTGACTATGGGCCAAAGATATTCATCAATCAGTCGTATTCATTTAAACACTATTCATCTTTGCACTACAAGGCCAAAGATATTCTTCAGAAATCATTCATCTTTTGCACTTCTGAGCCAAAGATATTCAATAATATCATCATTTAAAGGTGAGGATGATGAAAAATATTTTAAAGAACGAATCCAATTGAAACAAAATGACAAGGATTAAGGATTAAGGATTAAGTACTTTGTTTTATCCATGTCCAACAATACCTCAAAAATAATCATAGTGGTGTAAAATTCAAGAATGATCAAAACATGGATACAATCAAAGCTAGTATCCGAATAGATATTTTGAACGAAAAGAAGAAATTTTATTTTTAAATGAATAGTCAGTATACGTGAATAGTCTTAAAGATATCGTGAATAGTAAGAATCAGACACCAAAAGATAGAAATTCCACAAAAACATCTTCACGCTTTCATGAATAGTACTCGTGAATAGTAACTTTCGTGAATAGTAACTCATGAATAGTAGAACTCGTGAATAGTAACTCCCAGAGCATGAAAAAGTTCCAAATTTGATAAAACTTGGATCGACATTTTGAAGATAATGATATTGAAGAAATAATATCATTATAAAAAAAATAATATCCCTTACCTCAAAGAATCGATTACTTGAAGGAAAGGTCGAAAGTGATCTTGAATGAAACTTATTCAAATAAAGAACTCTCAAAGTATCTAAATACTCACAAAATACGCTCAATAATATAGAGAGAAAAGAGAAAACTTTGTTTACGGTGTGATTTTCAATTCTAACTTAGCCTCTATTTATAGGAAAATGTTAAGACAAAGCAAGCTTACTTAACTGCAACCTCGATGGCTTTTACTCGCTACTATTCCCACCCACCACATTTGAAAATTCAATTGAGCACATTTCTTCACCAACCAAAAGTGGGGCCCACCAATTCTAGAATTTTCCACCAAAATCATTTATAACCTAATTTACGAATCAGTCACCTCTTAAAATTCATAATAAATTATCGCTCATCTTTAACGGTTCAAAATTTGTGGACATATACTCAACTTATATATGTATAACATATCCAAAAATTACAACGATCCAACGATTTCGGATTAAATATTATAACTCACACAATAAAGTCGTAATACACCACATTATTTGATCTTTTAATACCTCCAATCCGACAAAATACAAATAAAACATCTAAAGCATTAATTCCTTCATTAATAACCACATAAATAAATCCATCATTTATAGTCATATAAATAAATATTTCTTATCATATGAATCAATAATTAATTATTCACAAATAATATTATGTAATCACATTTATAATGACAATGACAGTCGTTTCTCAGAAAGAGGGGCTTTCCAATAAGGATCTCTCCTTCTTGGTAGCGCAATTAGGTGACCAAACCTCTCCTTAGAGCAGAACTTTCTAGACATTGCCAATAATGTTATCTAATAATATTATTCAAATAATATGAATTATTGATCCGATAATGGGAAATCTTGTGTAATGACAATTATTGAAACAATAATAATATAAAATATCAACGCAACAATTATTGAATCAATAAAATAAACTATTGAGCGAGTATCTCTTGTAACAATTATTGAGTAGTGCTTTTACGTAAGGATCAATAATTGATGCAATACTGGTGTCTTCTTTGTTCAACAACGGCGTATTAGTGTGTTTTAACCATAGGGTATTCCAACAATGATACTTGGTAACAATTACTGCCGTTATTTTTAAACAACTTATATTTGTCGTTTTCCTCATCCAATCGCTTTCAGTTATGGGGGCACACATGGTTGCGCCATCGCATTAATACGAATATTCCCGACGCGTCACGAATATTCCACGACCAAACGAATATTCCAAGCAAAAATGAATATTTTATAACCACTGCTTATTTTGAAATATTTGCGTATTTAACCCTTAACTATCCACATTAATCAAATCAACCCTTACTATTTCAAAATAATAAATAAAGGAAATTCCTTTTTATTTAAAAAAATTGGGGTCTTACAACCTCCCTCCTTATGAAATTTCGTCCTCGAAATTGGCGACGTCTACACTGGTATTTGAAAAGGTGAGGATACCTCGCTTTCATTTCCGTTTCAATTCCCGGTCATTTCCTCTATAGCATGATTCCTCCACAAAACTTTAACTTGTGGTATGACCTTTCTTGGCGTAGGACATGCTCCTTCCTATCCAAAATCTTGACAGTACCTCCTCATACGTTAAGTCTTGGCTATCTCGTCCTGGTTCTAATTCTATAGCGTGATTGGTTCTTTCACATATTTACGAAATGATGATATATGAAACACATTATGAACACGAGACATACTCGGAGGTAACGCAAGTCTATAGGCTACATTTCCTACTCGGTCAAGAATTTGAAATGGACCAATAAATCGTGGATTGAGCTTTCCTCTCTTCCCAAATCTTGTAACTCCTTCCATGGAGCAACTCGCAACAATACATGATCCCCTACATTAAATTCCACGTCCTTTCGATGAAGATCCAGATAACTCTTTTGTCGATCTTGAGCCGTTTGTATCGTTGTCGAATCATTTGGATCTTTTCGGTGAGTCATACGTCTTAACTCGGGTCCCAACAATGTTGCTTCACCCACCTCATCCCAACATATTGGAGAAGCGACATTTTCGTCCATATAATGCTTGAATGGAGCCACACCTATACTTGTCGTCGATAAGCTGTTGTTGTAGGAGAATTCCACCAATGGTAAATACTTATCCCAACCGCCTTGAAGTTCAGGACACTGAGTCTTAATTAATCTTCAAGAGTTTGAATAGTCCTCTCTACGATTGTCCGTCCGGGTTTGGGGATGGTATGCGAACTAAATCGCAAATCCGTGCCCATAGCTTTTTGCAAGCTAACCCAAAATCTTGAAGTGAATCTTGGGTCACGATCCGAAACTATGGATACAGGCATGCCACGCAACCTCACGATCATTTTACGCACATACTAGCAAGACGTTCAAGGAATAAGTCTCCCGTGATCGGCAAGAAATGAGCGAGACTTGGTTAATCTATCAACAATAACCCAAATAGCATTGATGCCTCGAGAAACCGTAGTAGGAAGACCCGAAATTGAAATCCATGGTAATGTGTTCCCACTTCCATTCCAGGAATCTCAAGTGGTTGCAGCGGACCCTTAGGTACTAGATGCTCCGCCTTTACACGTTGACAAGTTAAACACATTGAGATAAACTTTGCAATCTCTCTCTTATATTGTTCCACCAAAATGTATGTCGAAGATCACGATACATTTTAGTACTTCCGGGATGGATTGCAAATGGTGTATTGTGTGCCTCCATCATAATCTTGTACTTCAAATCGAGTCGTTAGGAACACAAAGTCTAGAGTGGACTCAAGTATTCCTTCTTCATCAATTCTCGCTTCGGAATAGCTCCTTCTTGTACTTTCTTCTTCATACGCATCGATTTCAAGATTCGGTGGCTTGAGCAACCTTAACTTTTTCTATTAAAGTTGGCTCTCATCGTATACTTGACATCATCGCACTTTCGTTCCGCATATGATCTTCTACTCAATGCGTCATTACCACGTTCGCTTTACCGGGATGGTATTGAATAGTGTGGTCGTAGTCTTTCAATAGCTTTCGAGCCAGCGTCATTGCCGCATGTTGAGTTCTTTTTGAGTGAAGAAATATTTAAGGCTTTTATGATGCGAATATATCTCCACTTTCTCCCCATATAGATAGTGCCTCCATATCCGATCTGCTAACTCTAGATTTAGTAGGATAATTCCTCTATCTTTACTCTTTTAAGTTTCGCGAGGCATTGGCTATGACTTTCCCACGTTGCATGAGAACATCCTAACCCTTTGCACTCAAGCATCTCAGAGATAATAAATTGTCGAACCCGGATGGTATTGTTAGAGCAGTCTTGACTTTCTCTTAAGCTCTTGGAAACTTTTTCGCATTCTTGCCCCAAACGAAATTTCCTATATCCTTTTGCACGGAGTTAATGGAGTAGCGATTGAGAAAACCCTTCCACGAATCTCAGATAATAACCATTTAAGCCAAAAAGCTCCGTCTTGACCATGACTTCTTTGCTCCTAACTTTGTATTGCTTCAATCTTCACGGATCAACAGATACTCCATGTTTTGTCTTACATGCCCAAGAAAGGCTACTTCACCGAAGCTCGAACTCGCATTTCTTCAATTTGGCATATAGTTGGTTTTCACGAAGCCTTTTGAAGTACCAACTTCAAATGGTGCTCATGATCTTCACGACTTTTGGAATATATAGGATGTCATCAATAAAGACGACAACAAATCTTGATCCAAATATTTGAATACTCGGTTCATCATATCCATTAAAGCCAGAGCATTATAGTCCGAAAATACGAATCACTAAGAATTCATAATGCCCATACCGGGAGTTCCAAGTCTTTGGAATATCCTCGCTTTAATCTTCAAATTGATGATATCTGTAATCTAAGATCGATTTTGAAAAGAATTAATCACTCCCTCAGAATCTGGTCAAACAAGTCATCAATATACGAGGTAGGATGCGACGACCCAAAATAGGTCCATTCCATCCAACCCATTACGAGTCGCCAAATACATAGATGCGAAACAACTACAACTTTATTATCACAACAATAAAGCGTGAGTTTAAATACAAATATTATCTTCTAGACAATATTTATACTCAAATAAATCCTCATCACATTTATTGATACATTATTTTACAATAATGGTGAGGACTACTAAACAACTCTCTCTAGAACCTTCATTCCATACCCGAAGCTAGTACTCGCTACATTACTCGCCTCACGAGAGAGAAAAATGGAACAACAAGGAAAAGGGTGAGCTCAACTAGCCCGATAAAGAATGTTATGACTAAGATAATATACAACAAATTATCGTTAGTCTCAGCGAGGGAAAAAATCGATAGAATCTGATAGAACTGACAAGTTTTGGATCAATATTACGCGGTGAAATAATAATTCATAGAAGAGTTCGTAGAGAATGAAATCTACTATAATCTATGAATTTAACGATCCATCATCAATATTTTATCCACTGTAACATCAATCGATATTCATCTCGAATCAAATATTCATCTTTGCCTTCTGAGGCCGAAGATATTCATCAATCGGTCGTATTCATCTCAACACACTGTTCATCTTTGCACTAAAGGCCGAAGATATTCATCGATCGGTCATGTTCATTTAAACACACTTTCATCTTTGCACTAAAGGCCAAAGATATTCATCGATCGGTCGTATTCATTTAAACACTGTTCATCTTTTTGCACTTCTGAGGGCAAAAGATATTGAAATCATTCATCTTTTACTCTGGGCCAAAGATATTCTTGAAATCATTCATCTTTTTGCCTTCTGGGCCAAAGATATTCAATAATATCATCATTTAAGGCGAGGATGATGAAAATATTTTTAAAAAGCGAATCCGATTGAAACAAAATGTGAAAGGATTAAGGATTAAGGATTAAGTACTTTGTTTTATCCATGTCAAAAATACCTCGAAAATAATAATCATAGTGGTGTAAAATTGAGAATGATCAAAACATGGATCTGATCAAAGCTAGTATCGAATAGATATTTTAGGCGAAAAGAAAAATTTTCATTTTTTGATTGAATAGTCTTAAGTATCGTGAATAGTCTTGAGTATCGTGAATAGTCTTAGTATCGTGAATAGTAACTCAGACACCAAAAGATAGAAATTCCACAAAAAAAACATCTTCACGCTTCATGAATAGTACTCGTGAATAGTAACTTCGTGAATAGTAACTCATGAATAGTAACTTCGTGAATAGTAACTCATGAATAGTAACCCGAGCATGAAAAAGTTCCAAATTTGATAAAAAGTACCGATCGATATTTGACATAATGATATTGAAGAAATAATATCATTCTGAAGAAAATAACATCCCTTACCTCAAAGAATCGGTGCCGGAAGGAAAGGTCGGAGTGATCTTTGAATGAAACTTATCTTGAGCAACAACTCTCAAAGTATCTAAATACTCACAAAATCGCTCGATAATATAGAGAAAGAGAAAACTTTGTTTACGGTGTGATTTTCAATTCTAACAGCCCTCTATTTATAGGAAAATGTTAGCCGTAGAAGCGGACTTGACTGCTACACGATGGCTTTACGCTACTATTGCCACCCACCACATTTGAAATAAAATTCAGCATTTTTTCACCAACCACAAGTGGGGCCCACTCAATTCTAGAATTTTCCACCAAAATCAATTATAAACCTAATTTAGAATCAGACACCTCTTAAAATTCACAACAAATCATTCGTGCATTTTTACGGTTCAAAATTTGTGGACATATACTCAACTTATGTATGTATAACATACCCAAAAATTACCACAATCAGCGGTCGGATTAAAAATTATAACCCCATGATATATCTAAAACCCCGATTTGATTTTTAATACCTCGATCAGATAAAATCTTGATAAAACACCTCAACATTAATTCCTTCATTAATAACCACATAAATAAATCCATCATTTATATTCATATAAAATAAATATTTCCTTATCATATGAATCGATAATTAATTATTCACAAATAATATTTCTGAGAATCACATTTATAATGACGAGTTGTTCGAGGAAGAGGGGCTTTCGATAAGGATCTCTCTCTTCTTGGGCATGATTAGGTGACCAAACCTCTCCTTAGGCAGAACTTTCTAGACATTGCCAATAATGTTATCTAATAATATTATTCAAATAATATGAATTATTGATCGATAATGGGAAATCTTGTGCGGTGACAATTATTGAACAATGATAATATAAAATATCAATGACAATTATTGAATCGATAAAATAAAATATTGAGCGATAACTCTTTGTGAAAATTATTGAGTAGTGCCTTCTGCTACGTAAGGATCGATAATTCAACAATCTTGTATGCAATCTGGTAGTGTCTTCTTTTATGCGACCCGCGCGTATTCTTGTATTTTAACCACCGGGTATTCAGCGATCTTCTTGGTAACAACTACTGGTTAGTTATTTATAACCACCAAACTTTGTCGTTTTCCTCATCAATCGCTTTCAGTTATGGGGCCCACACATGCATTTCTTGCAAGGCAGTAAATACGAATATTCACAAGCGATACGAATATTCCACGACGAAACGAATATTCCCAGAGCAAAAATGAATATTTTATAACCACTTGCTTATTTTGAAATATTTGCGTATTTAACCCATAACTATCCACATTAATCAAATCAACCCTTACTATTTCAAAATAATAAATAAAGAAATTCCTTTTTATTAAAAAAATTTGAGGTCTTCTGACCTCCCTCTTATGAAATTTCGTCCTCGAAATTGGCGTCACGATACACAGTGTTTGAAAAGGTAAAGATACCTCGCTTTCATTTTCGTTTCCAACTCCGGTCATTTCCTCGATAGCATGGTTTCTCCCAAAACTTTAACTTATGGTATAACCTCTTGCATGGGTCGTATTCTTTCCTCTCAAAATCTTGGCGGTACCTCCTAAATACGTTAAGTCTTGGCTATCTCGTCGGTTCTAACTTCGATAGCGTGTTTCGGGTCGTCCACATATTTACGTAACATCGATCGTGAAAAGCGTTATGAACACGCGTCGTACTTGGTGGTAAAAGCGAGTACATAGGCCGCGGTTCCTATTCGATCGAGAATTTCAAATGGATTAATAAATCGAAGGTTTGAGCTTTCCTCACCTCACAGATTCTACGCTTTTAAAATAATGACTTCTTGCACCTCCTTCTTCAAATTCATGACTCGGTGTGTAGCTTGAGCGACTTTAACTTTATCGATTAAAAGTCGATTATACTTTCAGTATATCATCACGTACTCGTATATCATCACGTGGGTACCTAGAGTTTTCATCTCCATCTCTATTATTTGTATATTATCTGAAATTAGTCTTTGTGATATCGTACTTTCGTGCTTGTATCGATCTTCTACTTTCAACACGTCATTTACCACGTTCGCTTTTCGAGGATGGCATGGTGAACATATCTTTGAAATGAGTCTCCTCTTGAGTTCTTGAAGCTCTTCCCATTCCTTGCTCCATTCGAATTTTGTATCTACTGAGTCAATTGCGTTAATGGAATAGCGATTCGAGAATATCCTTGACGAATCTCGATAATAACCAACTAAGCCTGAAAGCTACGTATTTCGATTCTTGACTTAGGTTGCTCTCAATTGTGACTCATATCCCGATCTTGGATATACGTCACAATGACACCTATCGATTTCTTATCGCATACGAATATGGCGTCCCTACTAGATGCGGCAGGTGAATTCCTGAAGGAAGTCGCAAGATAAAGGCTCGGTACCAAATTCTATAGTTGAATTTTAACTCACGAAGTTGATAGGAGCCATTCGATATGAGATTTTAGAAATGAGTTTTGTCTAGGGTTCAAAGTCGATACAAAATTTAATATCGGTCTTTGGGAGTAAGCCGAGAAATTCTTGAAATCGTCGGGAAAAATCAATAACAACAAGAATATTATTCAAATCGGCGTGTCTTTATTGAATCCATAACATGGACTAAGAAAACTTGACATCAGTAATAAGCGAATGACTTCATGGCTTGATATGAAAATGTTTGATTCTGATGGTTTGATTGCTTGAATTGAATAACGAGGTTGCTTAGGAATATGAAAACTATGACCTTTACAAAAGCAATCAATTTGGCGTGATGAGTAGTTAACCTTAAAATCACATCAAAAGCAAATATCTCTATAGAAATAAGGTTAACGGTAATGTGATAGTGCGACTTGAATCAAGCAAGATTTTTAAACAACGGATGTAATGAAAGTTTCTCTAAGCGGAGTCTCCATAAATAGGTCAAAGTCTAATTTCTCGTAGTCGAGTTCAAGCGTTGGCCTGTAAAGAGATAAAGAATGGGTAGAAGCGGTGTATCTAGTAAGGTATAAACTTACATAAGAATTTATAATTTAACTAACCGTGCTAACCGTTCGGGTTCCTCGTATTTTTTGACCGGTCACGACAAAGCGCTCTTCGAGGAATCGTTGACTTTGACTTTTTACGGGACATCCTTTTGAGTCACCATTCCATTAATTTAGGTTTCGATATCGTCTGATCTCGGCGATATGTCCTTCTTTTCCACAATTATAGCATACCTAAAAGCTGTTGTGGGCGGTTTGGGTGATATATCCCTCTTTCCGCATTTGTAACATGTCACGGTAGATGGTCTTTCTCCTCCCTTGGAACCGGTTGCCCTTTGGTGGCAGCTTCACATGGTCGTTGTTGAATCTCCTCTTTTAAAATCTCCTCCCGACTCGCTTCTTCTTATTTTCATGGCCACGATTACCACCGGAGTGGTTTACGCCTTTGTCGTATTCTTCTTTCTCCTTTGGTTATCGTTATTACGATGACTGCTATCTTTGGTATGATCTGGTTATGGTCCCTCGGTTGAGCGTACTCGTTATCTCGCTCTAACATTTGAGCCACTGTTACAACATCTGAATAGAGAAAATTTATGAGAAATGAGATCTTGGCGTATCTTGGGTTTCAAACCTCTCGAAACATCCGCGTCATCGTTCCTCATTCTCCACTGAATGAGGTCTGAACACGGATAACTCATGAACCGCCTCGTCTTTGGGACACCGTCGTGTTATTACTGCTCCGATCTAATAAACTCCACTTCCTTCGTATAGCGAATACTTTCGGGGAAGTACTTGTCATTGATTTGTTCTGAAACGTCTCCCATGACATCTTTGAGTGCAAATTTGGATGGAGTCGCTTCACTGATTCCACCGATGTCTGCTGCCGCCACGGAACATAAAAGTGGCGAATGGAACTTTCTGTTCCTTCGTGCATCAAGACATCGAATATCTTGGTAATTTGCTTGACCCGTGTTTCCGCCGTGATCGGATCGGCTTTCCCGAAGTACGGTGGTCCCTGACTCTTTGAAGCTGCTTGGCATTTGTGACCACACGTGAATTCTTATCATCTCCTCATATTTTGAACACGAGTCTCCTAAATGCGATTTTGCATGAGCGCAAAAAGCTTCTAAACATCCCTCGTTCATCATACGCTTTCGATTGGTGTTATTCACGGGAGGTACATTGCCGACTGTTGCACGTTCTCCTCGTTGTTAAATCTGAGGCATCTCCACGGTCTCATTTACACCACTATTAATATTCTCGATCGACATTCTCAATTCTTGTCATAAAACAAGGGTTAATTAAAGGAAATTAACAAATCACATAATACCCTATATCTTGACTGACTAACAAATAAGCTTAGGTAGGACACCTTTAGCGAAGGATTTACTCGTCTCTCCCCTCTAGTTCTATTCCCGATCTCATGGAGATCATATCCTAGCTACGATACCCCATTGTGGCGACCCCAAAATAGGTCCATTCCATCCAACCCATTACGAAGTCGCCAAATACATGAGTGCGAAACAACTACTGACTTTATTATCACAACAATAAAGCGTGAGTTTAAATACAAATATTATCTTACAGACAATATTTATACTCAAATAAATCCTCATCACATTTATTGATACATTATTTTACAATAATGGTGAGGACTACTAAACAACTCTCTCTAGAACCTTCATTCCATACCCAGGCTAGTAGTACTCATTACATTCTCGCCTCTCGAGAAGAAAAATGGAACAACGAGGAAAAGGGTGAGCTCAACTAGCCCGATAAAGAATGTTATGACTAAGATAATATACAACAAATTATCGTTAGTCTCAGCGAGGAAAAAATCGATAGAATCTGATAGGCATGACAAGTTTTGGATCAATACATGCGTGAAATAATAATTCATAGAAGAGTTCGTAGAGAATGAAATCTACTATAATCTATGAATTTAACGGTCCATCATCGATATTTTATCCTGTAACATCAATCGATATTCATCTCAAATCAAATATTCATCTTTTTACTCTGGGCCGAAAGATATTCATCAATCGGTCGTATTAAATCTCAACACTGTTCATCTTTGCACTAAAAGGCCAAAGATATTCATCGATCGGTCGTATTCATTTAAACACTGTTCATCTTTGCACTCTGGGCCAAAGATATTCATCGATCGGTCGTATTCATTTAAACACATTCATCTTTTTTTTCTGGGCCAAAGATATTCTTGAAATCATTCATCTTTGCTCACTACGGGCCGAAGATATTCTTGAAATCATTCATCTTTTTACTCTGAGGCCAAAGATATTCAATAATATCATCATTTAAGGCGAGGATGATGAAAAAAATATTTTAAAAAAGCGAATCGGTGAAACAAAATGACAAGGATTAAGGATTAAGGATTCGTACTTTGTTTTATCCATGTCAAAAATACCTCAAAAATAATCATAGTGGTGTAAAATTGAGAATGATCAAAACATGGATCTGATCAAAGCTAGTATCCGAATAGATATTTTAGGCGAAAAGAAAAATTTTCATTTTTGATTGAATAGTCTTAGTATCGTGAATAGTCTTAGTATCGTGAATAGTCTTAGTATCGTGAATAGTAACTCGACACACAAAAGATAGAAATTCCAAAAAAAACATCTTCACGCTTCATGAATAGTACTCGTGAATAGTAACTTCGTGAATAGTAACTCATGAATAGTAACTTCGTGAATAGTAACTCATGAATAGTAACTTGAGCATGAAAAAGTTCAAATTTGATAAAAAGTTCCGACCGATATTTGACATAATGATATTGAAGAAATAATATCATTGAGAAGAAAATAACATCCCTTACCTCGAAAGAATCGGTACCGGAAGGAAAGGTCGGAAGTGATCTTTGAATGAAACTTATCTTGAGCAACAACTCTCAAAGTATCTAAATACTCACAAAATCGCTCGATAATATAGAGAGAAAGAGAAAACTTTGTTTACGGTGTGATTTTCAATTCTAACTTAGCCCTCTATTTATAGGAAAATGTTAGCGTAAAGCAGACTTGACACACTTTACACGATGGCTTTACACTGCTACTATTGCCACCACCACATTTGAAATAAAATTCAGCACATTTTTTCACCAACCACAAGTGGGGCCCACTCAATTCTAGAATTTTCCACCAAAATCAATTATAAACCTAATTTAGAATCAGACACCTCTTAAAATTCACAACAAATCATTCGTGCATTTTTAACGGTTCAAAATTTGTGGACATATACTCAACTTATGTATGTATAACATACCCAAAAATTACCACAATCAGCGGTCGGATTAAAAATTATAACCCCATGATATATCTGAAAACCCACGATTTGATTTTAATACCTCGATCAGATAAAATCTTGATAAAACACCTCAACATTAATTCCTTCATTAATAACCACATAAATAAATCCATCATTTATATTCATATAAAATAAATATTTCCTTATCATATGAATCGATAATTAATTATTCACAAATAATATTCTGAGAATCACATTTATAATGACGAGTTTGTTCCCGAGGAAGAGGGGCTTTCGATAAGGATCTCTCTCTTCTTGGTAGCCTTGATTAGGTGACCAAACCTCTCCTTAGGCGCGAACTTTCTAGACATTGCCAATAATGTTATCTAATAATATTATTCAAATAATATGAATTATTGATCGATAATGGGAAATCTTGTGCGGTGACAATTATTGAACAATGATAATATAAAATATCAATATGACAATTATTGAATCGATAAAATAAAATATTGAGCGGTAACTCTTGTGAAAATTATTGAGTAGTGCCATCTTACGTAAGGATCAATAATTCAACAATCTTTGTGCAATCTGGTGTCTTCTTGTGCGACCACAGCGTATTATTTTGTATTTTAACATACGGGTATTCAAGCGATCTTACTTGATAACAACTACTGTAGTTATTTATAACCACCCAAACTTTGTCGTTTTCCTCATCCAATCGCTTTCCGTTATGGGGCCCCACACATTGTTTTTGCGGCAAAGTAAATGCGAATATTCCAAGCGATGCGAATATTCCACGACCAAACGAATATTCCCAACAAAAATGAATATTTTATAACCACTTGCTTATTTTGAAATATTTGCGTATTTAACCCTTAACTATCCACATTAATCAAATCCACCCTTACTATTTCAAAATAATAAATAAAGAAATTCCTTTTTATTTTTATTTAAAAAATTTTTGAGGTCTTCTTCGTGAGAATTTATAAATAGCTTACCGTGATCACCTCGTTTGGGTTCCTCGCATTATGACCGATCCAACAAACGCTTCTTCCGGAATCGTTGACTTTGACTTTTACGGGACGATCTTTTGAGTCACCGTCCCCCATTGAACTAGGTTTTATTCTGCGTCAATCTCGAGCGATATGTCCTTCCTTTCCACAACTATAGCATACCTTGAAGCTGTTGTAGGCGGTTTGACCGATATGTCCTCTTTTCCGCATTTTAGTAGCATATAATGGGTGGTCGTTCTCCTCCCTTAGAACCGATTCTTTGCAAGACCTTTGTCGTCTTCACATAGTAAGTCGTTTTTAAATCTCCTCTTTTTAAAATCTCCTCGACTCGCTTCTTTACTTTTTTCATGACCATGATTACCACCGAGTGGTTACCATTTCTGTCCGTCATTTTCTTTCTCCGCAGTTATCATTATTCATTGTTCGCTATCTCCGAATACGATCCTGGTTATGGTCCTCGGTTGGCCGTACTTTCGTTATCTCGCTCTAATAATTGAGCCACATTTACAACATCTGAATATAGAGAAAGTTTATGAGAAATGAGATCTTGACGTATCTTAGGGTTTCAAACCTCTAAGAAACATCGCGTCATACGTTCCTCATTCTCCACCAAATGAGGTGCAAACTGGATAACTCTGCAAACTTTGCCTCGTCTTTGAGACAACCGTCGTGTTGTTTTGTTTCTAGTCTAATAAACTCCACTTCCTTCATATGACGAACACTTTCGGAAAGTATTTGTCATTAAATAATCTCTGAAACGTCTCCCGAAGACATCTTTGAGTGCGGTGGATGGGTACGCTTCTGAGACTCCCACCGAGAGTCTGCTTCGCCACGGAACATAAAGGTGGCGAATGGAACCTTCTGTTCTCCGTGCATCCCAAGACATCGAATATCTTGGTAATTTGTTTGACCCATGTTTCGCCGTGATCGGATCGGCTTTCCTTAAATTCTGGTGGACCCAACTCTTTGAAGCTTGCTTGTTGTGACAACCAGTGAATTGCTATCATTTCTCCTCAGTATTTTGAACACGAGTCTCCCTGCGATTTTGCATGAAGCGCAAAAAGCTTCTAAACATCCCTCGTTCATCATACGCGCTCGGTGGTGTTGTTCACGGGAGGAACATTGCCGACTGTTGCGACGTTCTCCTCGTTGGTAAATATGAGCATCTCCACGGTCTCATTTACTCCTTTGTTAATATTCTCGATCGACATTCTCAAATCATTGTCATAAAACAAGGGTTAATTAAGGAAATCAATATATCACATAATATCCCTATATCTTGACCAACTAACAAATAAGCTTAGGTAGGACACACTTAATGTGAAGGATTTACTCGTCTCTCCCTCTAGTTCTATTCCTAGATCTCCATGGAGATCATATCCTAAGCTCGACGATACCAATGTGACGCCCCCAAAATAGGTATACACAACACCCATTACGAGTCGCCAAATACATGGTATGAAACAACTACATCTTTATTATTACAACAAGAAGCTGTGAGTTTAAATACAAATATTATCTTCAGACAATATTTATACTCAAATAAATCCTCATCACATTTATTGATACATTATTTTACAAAAATGGTGAGGACTACTAAACAATCCTTTCTAAAACCTTCATTCCATACCCAGGCTGCACTACTATTTATATTCTCGCCCTCCGAGAAGAATGGAACAAAAAGGAAAGGGTGAGCTCAACTAGCTCGATAAAGAATATTATGACTAAGATAATATACAACAAATTATCGTTAGTCTTCAACAGGAAAAATTTAATAGAATACTGATAGACAACAAATTTTAAATCAATATTCGCATGATGAAATAATAATTCATTAGAAGAGTTAAGTAGAGAATGCAAACTACTATCTTCTATGTATGAATTTAAAAGTTCATCATCTATCTTTTATCCACAGTAACAACAATCGATATACATCCGGAATCAAATACTCATCTTTGCACTACTGAGCCCAAAAGATATTCATCGATTAAGTCGTGTTCATTTAAACACTGTTCATCTTTTGCACTACGAGGCCAAAGATATTAATCGATCGGTCATGTTCATCTCAACACACATTCATCTTTGCACTCTGAGGCCAAAGATATTCTTGAGAAATCATTCATCTTTGCAGATACTGGGCCAAAGATATTCAATAATATCATCATTTAAGGCGAGGATGATGAAAATATTTTTAAAGAGCGAATCCGGTGAAACAAAATGTCAAGGATTAAGGATTAAGGATTAAGTACTTTGTTTTATCCATGTCCAACAATACCCCAAAAAATAATCACAGTGGTGTAAAATTCAAGAATGATCAAAACATGGATCTGATCAAAGTTTAGTATCCAAAATAGATATTTTGGACGAAAAAAGAAGAAATTTTATTTTTCGATGAATAGTCTCAGATATCGTGAATAGTCAGATATCGTGAATAGTCCGTATCGTGAATAGTAACTCAGACACCAAAAGATAGAAATTCCACAAAAAAAATATTTTCACGCTTAATGAATAGTAGACGTGAATAGTAACTCGTGAATAGTAACTCATGAATAGTAACTTCGTGAATAGTAACTCATGAATAAGTAACCCGACATGAAAAAGTTCCAAATTTGATAGAAACTTCAGATCAACATTTCAAAGATAATGATATTGAAGAAATAATATCATTAAAAAATAATATCCCTTACCTCAAAGAATCGATTACCGGAAGGAAAGGTGGGAAGTGATCTTTGAATGAAACTTATCTTGAACAACAACTCTCAAATTATCTAAATACTCACAAAATCATTTCAATAATATAGAGAGAAAGAGAAAACTTTGTTTAACGTGTGATTTTCAATTCTAACTTAGCCCTCATTTATAGGAAAATGTTAGCCGTAGAAAGCGGACTTGACTGCTACACGATGGCTTTACTCGCTACTATTGCCACCCACCACATTTGAAATAAAATTCAGCACATTTCTTCACCAACCACAAGTGGGGCCCACTCAATTCTAGAATTTTCCACCAAAATCAATTATAAACCTAATTTAGAATCCAGACACCTCTTAAAATTCACAACAAATCATTTCGTGCATTTTTAACGGTTCAAAATTTGTTGACATATACTCAACTTATGTATGTATAACATACCCAAAAATTACCACAATCCAACGGTCGGATTAAAAAATTATAACCCCATAATATATCTCAAAACCCCGATTTGATTTTTTAATACCTCAATCAGATAAAATACCGATAAAACACCTCAACAATAATTTCTTCATTTATAACCACATAAATAAATCCATCATTTATATCCACATAAAATAAATATTTCTTTATCATATGAATCAATAATTAATTATTCACAAATAATATTACTGAGAATCACAATTATGACAATGCCGGTAGTTCCGGAGAAGGGGGCTTTCAGATAAGGATTTCTCCTTCTTGGCGGCGCAATTAGGTGACCAAACCTCTCCTTGAGAACTTTCTAGACATTGCCAATAATGCTATCTAATAATATTATTCAAATAATATGAATTATTGATCGATAATGGAGATAATGTGCAAATGACAATTATTGAACAACAATAATATAAAATATCAACGCAAAGAATTATTGAATCAATAAAATAAAATATTGAGCGATAACTTCTCTGTGAAAATTATTGAGTAGTGCCTTCTTACGTAAGGATCAATAATTCAACAATCTTGCATGCAATACCGTATCTTCTTTCATCGCTGCAACCACGCGTAGACTTCGTATTTTAACCACCGGGTATTCCAGCGATCTTGGTATAACATAACTACAGTTATTTTTAACCAACTTATATTTGTCGTTTTCTTCATCCAATCGCTTTCAGTTATGGGGCCCTTACACGGTCCATACTTGGCAGTAAATACGAATATTCCCGACAAAGCGATTGAATATTCCACGACCAAACGAATATTCCCGACAAAAATGAATATTTTATAACCACTTGCTTATTTTGAAATATTTGCGTATTTAACCCTTAACTATCCACATTAATCAAATCAACCCTTACTATTTCAAAATAATAAATAAAGGAAATTCCTTTTTATTTAAAAAATTTCGGGGTCTTACAACGATACATTTTAGTACTTCCAGGATGGATTGCAAATGGTGTATTGTGTGCCTCCATCATAATCTTGTACTTCAAATCAGAGTCGTTAGGAACACAAAGTCTAGAGTGGACTCGAAGTATTCCTTCTTCATCAATTCTCGCTTCCGGAATAGCTCCTTCTTGTACTTTCTTCTTCATACATCGATCCTAAATTCGGTGGCTTGAAAGCGACTTTAACTTTATCGATTAAAGTCGATTATACTCGTATATCATCACGTGGGTACCTAGAGTTTTCATCTCCATCTCTATTATTTGTAAATTATACGAAATTAGTCTTTGACAATATCGTATTTTCAGACTTGTATCGATCTTCTACTCAACACGTCACCACTACCGCGTCGCTTTTCGAGGATGGTATTGAATAGTGTGGTCGTAGTCTTTCAATAGTTCGAGCCAACGTCGGCTGCGCCGCGTGTTGAGTTCTTTTTGAGTGAAGAAATATTTAAGGCTTTTTATGGTGCGAATATATCTCCACTTTCTCCCCATATAGATAGTGCCTCCATATCTTTAATAAAACGATGTTGCCAACTCTAGATCATGAGTAGGATAATTCCTCTCATACTCTTTAAGTTGTCGAGGCGTAAAGGCTATGACTTTCCCACGTTGCATGAGAACACATCCTAACCCTTTGCTCGAAGCATCGTTGTAGATAACAAATCCATCCGAACCGGATGGTATTATTAGAACAAGTGCCGAAATAAGTCTCCTCTTAAGCTCTTGGAAACTCTTTCGCATTCTTCACTCCAAACGAATTTTGTATCCTTCCGAGTTAGTTGAGTTAATGGAGTAGCGATTCGAGAATATCCTTCAACGAATCTCGATAATAACCAACTAAGCCTGAAAGCTACGTATTTCGATTCTCGACTTAGGTTGCTCTCAATCGTGACTCATATCCCAATCTTGGATAGCACGTCACAATGACACTATCGCTTTCTTATCGCATGCGAATATGGCGTCCCCTTACGGAGAGTGCGGCAGGTGAATTCCACTGAAGGAAGTCACCAGATAAAGGCTCGGTACCAAATTCTATAGTTGAATTTTAACTCACGAAGTTCAATAGAGAGCCATTCGATATGAGATTTTAGAAATGAGTTTTGTCTAGGGTTCAAATTCGATACAAAATTTAATATCGAGCTTTGGGAGTAAGCAAGAAATTCTTGAAACACGTCAGAAATTTACTAACAATGAAATATCATTCAAATCGATTTATTTTTGTTCAAGTCCATGACATGGCTAAGAAAGCTTGACATCCGCTTTTTCAATAAGCGAATGGCTTTATGGCTTAATATGAAAGAGTTTGACTTCAATGGTTTGGTTGCTTGAATTGAATAACGGGTTAGTTAGGAATATGAAAACTAACAACCTTACGAAAGTAATCAATTTCGGCGTGATGAGTAGTTAACCTTAAAATCACATCAAAAGCAAATATCTCTATAGAAATAAGGTTAACAGGTAATGTGATAGTGCCCGACTGAATCAAGCAAGATTTCTAAACAACGGATGTAATGAAAGTTTCTCTAACGGAGTCTCCATAAATAGGTCAAAGTCTAATTTCTCCGTAGTCAAGTTCAAACGTTGGCGCAAGTAAGAGATAAAAGAATGGGTAGAACCCAGATATCTAGTAAGGTATATACTTGTGCAAGAATTTATAATTAACTAACCTGGTGCTAACCGTTCGGGTTCCTCGCATTTTGACCGGCCACGACAAACGCTTCTTCCAAAACCGATTGACTTTGACTTTTCTGGGACATCCTTTTGAGTCACCATTCCTATGGATGGGTTTTGATATCGTCATAATCTCGGCGATATGTCCTTCTTTTCCACAATTATAGCATACCTTAAACTGTTGTGGGCGGTTTGGGGTGATATGTCCTCTTTCCGCATTTGTAACATACGAATAGGTGGTCGTTCTCCTCCTTAAAACTAGTTCTTCTGGGCGCCGGCGTCTTCAAATGGTCGTTGTTGAATCTCCTCTTTTAAAATCTCCTCCCGACTCGCTTCTTCTATTTTCATGGCCACGATTACCACCAGAGTGGTTCCGCCATGTCTCAGTATTCTTCTTTCTCCATTTGGTTATCGTTATTACGATGATCGCTATCTTGATGACGATCCTCGGTTATGGTCCTCGGTTGAACGTACTTTCGTTATCTCATTTCTAACAAGCGAGCCCCATTGACAACATCCGAATATAGAGAAAATTTATGAGAAATGAGATCTTGGCGTATCTTACGGGTTTCAAACCTCTAAGAAACATCCGCGTCATACGTTCCTCATTCTCCACCAAATGAGGTGCAAACTTGGATAACTCCGCATGAACTTCGCCTCGTCTTTGGGACACAATCATGTTATTACGCGCTCTAGTCTAATAAACTCCACTTCCTTCATACGAGCGAATACTTTGGGGAAGTACTTGTCATTGAATCTATTCTCAAACGTCTCCCATGCATCTTTGAGTGCGGTGGATGGGACGCTTCATGATTCCCACCATGAATCGCGCCGCCACGGAACATAAAGGTGGCGAATGGAACCTTCGTTTCTCTCCGCATCCCAAGACATCGAATATCTTGGTAATTTGCTTGACCCATGTTTTTTAGTGATCGGATCGGCTTTCCCTTAAATTTCGGTGGTCCCAACTCTTTGAAGCTGCCACATTTGATAACCCGTGAATTGCTATCATTTCCTCCTGTATTTTGAAACCGAAGTCTCCTCGTCGATTTTGCATGAATCGCAAAAACTTCTAAACATCCCCTCGTTCTCTCATACTAACAAATTGGTGTTGTTCATGGGAGGAACATTGCCCGACTGTTGCTGACGTTCTCCTCGTTGGTGAGTACTGAGCATCTCCACGGTCTCATTTACTCCACTATTAATATTCTCGATTCGACATTCTCAAATACTTTCATAAAATAAGGGTTAATTAAGGAAATCAATATATCACATAATATCCCTATATCTTGACTAACTAACAAATAAGCTTAGGTAGGACACACTAGCGAAGGATTTACTCGTCTCTCCCTCTAGTTCTATTCCCGATCTCCGCGGAGATCATATCCTAGCTCGATACCAAGCAATGGCGACCCCCAAAATAGGTATACACCACACCCATTCGAGTCGCCAAATACATGGTATGAAACAACTACAACTTTATTATTACAACAAGAAAGCGTGAGTTTAAATACAAATATTATCTTCTAGACAATATCTATACTCAAATAAATCCCCATCACATTTATTGATACATTATTTTACAAAAATGGTGAGGACTACTAAACAATCCTTTCTAAAACCTTCATTCCATACCCCGACTAACTACTCATTACATTCTCGCCTCACGAGAAGAAAAATGGAACAACAAGGAAAAGGGTGAGCTCAACTAGCCCGATAAAGAATACTATGACTAAGATAATATACAACAAATTATCGTTAGTCTCCAACGAGGAAAAATCGATAGAATACAATGTACAACAAGTTTCGGATCAATATTCGCAATGAAATAATAATTCGTAGAAGAGTTACGTAGAGAATGAAATCTACTATAATCTATGAATTTAACGATCCATCATCAATATTTTATCCCCGTAACATCAATCAATATTCATCTCAAATCAAATATTCATCTTTTGCACTACTGAATGCCAAAGATATTCATCAATCGGTCTTGTTCATTTAAACACTGCTTATCTTGCACTACTGAGCCAAAGATATTCTTCGAAATCATTCATCTTTGACTACTGTGCCAAAGATATTCAATAATATCATCATTTAAGACCGAGGATGATGAAAATATTTTTAAAGAAACGAATCCGGTGAAACAAAATGACAAGGATTAAGGATTAAGGATTCGTACTTTGTTTTATCCATGTCCAACAATACCTCAAAAATAATCATAGTGGTGTAAAATTCAAGAATGATCAAAACATGGATACAATCAAAGCTAGTATCCGAATAGATATTTTGGACGAAAAGAAGAAATTTTATTTTTAAATTGAATAGTCAGAGTATCGTGAATAGTCTTGAGTATCGTGAATAGTAACTCAAACACCAAAAGATAGAAATTCCACAAAAAAAACATCTTCACGCTTCATGTAATAGTACCGTGAATAGTAACTTCGTGAATAGTAACTCATGAATAGTAACTTCGTGAATAGTAACCCGAGCATGAAAAAGTTCCAAATTTGATAAAAACTTGGATCAACATTTCAAAGATAATGATATTGAAGAAATAATATCATTATGAAAAAAATAATATCCTTACCTCAAAGAATCGATTGCCGGAAGGAAAGGTCGAAAGTGATCTTTGAATGAAACTTATTCAATAACGATCTCTCTCAAAGTATCTAAATACTCACAAAATACGCTCAATAATATAGAGAAGAGAGAAAACTTTGTTTACGGTGTGATTTTCAATTTAACTTAGCCTTCTATTTATAGGAAAATGTTAAGACGTCAAGGCGGACTTAACTCCAACAACACGATGGCTTTTACCGCTCTTATTCCCACCCACCACATTTGAAAATTCAATTGAGCACATTTCTCACCAACCAAAAGTGGGGCCCACCAATTCTAGAATTTTCCACCAAAATCATTTATAACCTAATTTCGAATGGATCACCTCTTAAAATTCATAATAAATTATCGCTCATCTTTAACGGTTCAAAATTTGTGGACATATACTCAACTTATATATGTATAACATATCCAAAAATTACAACGATCCAACGGTCGGATTAAATATTATAACTCACACAATAAAAGTCGTAATAACACCGATTTGATCTTTTAATACCTCCAATCCGGCAAAATACAAATAAAACATCTCAAACATTAATTCCTTCATTAATAACCACATAAATAAATCCATCATTTATATTCATATAAATAAATATTTCCTTATCATATGAATCAATAATTAATTATTCACAAATAATATTACGAGAATCACATTTATAACAACCAGGTGTTCCCGAGGAAAAGGGGGCTTTCAATAAGGATCTCTCTCTTCTTGGCAAGCGCAATTAGGTGACCAAACCTCTCCTTAGCATGAACTTTCTAGACATTGCCAATAATGTTATCTAATAATATTATTCAAATAATATGAATTATTGATGCGATAATGGGAAATCTTTGTGCAGTTGAAAATTATTGAAACAATAATAATATAAAATATCAACGCAATAATTATTGAATCAATAAAATAAACTATTGAGCGATAACTCTCGTAACAATTATTGAGTAGTGCCTTCTTACGTAAGGATCAATAATTGATGCAATACTGATGTCTTCTTGTTCGCTCAACAACGCGCATTAGTGTGTTTTAACCGGGTATTCCAATGATAATACTTGGTAATAATTACGCAGAGTTATTTTTAAACAACTTATATTTGTCGTTTTCCTCATCCAATCGCTTTCGTTATGGGGCCCACACATGGGCTCATTTTCGTCAAATCGTCACGAATATTCCCAAGCGATGCGAATATTCCACGACCAAACGAATATTCCCTAAGCAAAAATGAATATTTTATAACCACTTGCTTATTTTGAAATATTTGCGTATTTAACCCTTAACTATCCACATTAATCAAATCAACCCTTACTATTTCAAAATAATAAATAAAGGAAATTCCTTTTATTTAAAAAAATTTGAGGTCTTCTGATTTACCTATACTTGGTGACATTCTTATTATTATTTGGAACATTTGGAACATGTGTTTTACAGGACACAGTTAAAATCTTTATTATTTACATTGGAACATCCTGTCTGTGTTTTACAGGACTGGTTAAAATCTTTATTATTATTCTGTTGGAACATCCTATGTGTGTTTTTTACAGGACTGGTTCCGTCTTTATTATTATACATTGGAACATCCATGCTCATGCATTTTACTTGGGACACGGGTTCCGATTATTTATTATTACATTGGAATAACACACTTTTTGTGCGATTCTATCGCATTGCATGGTGATTTCTTTTGTTATTCCATTCTTTATTATACTCAGGTTAGTTAAAACTTTGATTTCTATACTCCATGAAATTAGTAAAATATCCTCGATATTTGCGTTTCATCTAATATCTTTTCATGGAAATATTCTTACGATCATTCTTGAATTTTACTCTACAAAACAAGCGATCATCGTCGTATTTGTCAATTTGGGCGTTAATAATTCTGGATAAAATAATTCTTGAACTTGTTTTATTGAATTCTTATATCATTGTCATCATCCTCGTGTTTATATTATGTTGAAAGTCAATGTGGCTGTAGTGCATGTAGATGGACTTTGTATGATTATGACCGAGAGACTATTCGGTGTAATCATGGTAGTAATATTACAAATGATGTGATAAAAATTCTCGATGGTAGTAGTGCATTGATGGACGATTGTTGGCATGATCATGACCATTAATGAATACACAACTATTCTCGGTCACGTAGTGCATGAATAATTATGGTCGTGATCTTTAAAGAATATCCTTAGGTCGTAGAAGTAGGGTGATTCGATGATGTGGAATATTTATTAAATTTGAGTCTCGGCTTATAAATGATGATGAAAAACCTTTTAAATCATAAAAGATAGTAGATTTTATTTTCTACTTGACTCTTTTAATGGATTCTTTGGTTTTTGTAGTTAAACTTGATGTTCATTATATTTTATCGGTTTAACATCATTTGTAGGCTAATGATAATTTATTACGCATTATCTTAGTCATAATATTTCTTCTTGAAGCTAGTTGAGCTCACCATTTCTTTCACCTTTATTCTCTGTGAAATGAGAATATAATTTGGACGAGTGGGGAGCGGAGTAATGGTCCGGAGGATAGCATTAGTAGTCCTCACTATTACGTGAAATAGTGTGATAATAATTGTAATGAGGACTCCTTTTGAGTTTGTATAATATCTAGTAGACAATATTTGTATTCAAACTCACGATTTTATGTCGTATTGTACACGGCAGTTATATTAGTAAGTTGTATTTAAATTACATACCATGTATCGACTACCCAAGATGGGTGATGTATACCTAATTTTGGGGCGTTATAAGCAGGACTGGTTCCATCATTTATTATTCGCATTTATTATTCTTTTGGAACATCTCGTCGGTGTGAATTTCACGACTTCGGTTCCGATTATTATTATTCTGTTGGAATAACACATACATGCCAATCTACAAATACGTGCGTGGTGATTTATTTTGTTATTCCATTCGGTATTATACTCGGTTGATTAAAATTTTGACTTTATACTCCATGAAATTAGTGAAATATCCTTGATATTGCTTGGCTTCATCCGATATCTTTCATGGAAATATTCTTTTGAGCATTCTTGAATTTTACTCTACTAAAGAAGATCGTGTTGACAATTTGGACGTTATTGGTTCGTGAATAAATTAATTCTTGAACTTGTTTAATTGAATTCTTATATCATTGTCATCATCCTCGTGTTTATATTTATTGAAAAGTCATACGTGGCTGTAATGCATATATGGACTTGGTATGATTATGACCGAGGATTATTCGGTATAATCGTGGTAGTAATGTTACAAATGATGTGAAAATTAAAAGTCATCATTGGCGTAGTAGTATTGATGGGACAGTTTTGATATGATTATGGCTATGAATTCTTTTGACGAGGGAGCAAAGATGAATTGTTTTATGGCATGATCAAGGCCAGTTGATGAAAACACGATTATCTTTGGCCGTAGTGCGTGGATAATTCGCGATCGTGATCTTAAAGAATATCCTCGGCTCGTAGTAGTGCGGGGATGATTTAATGATGTGGATTATTTATTGGTAGTCTCGTGATAAAAGTGATGAAAAACCTTTTTAATCATAAAAGATAGTAGATTTTATTTCTCTCTTGACTCTTTTAATGGATTGCTTGTTAAATTGCAGTTAAACTTGATATTTATTATATTTTATCAATTTAACATTGTTGAAGGCTAACGATAAATATTCTACATTATCTTAGTCATAATATTTTTTTGGGCTAGTTGAGCTCACCCTTTCTTTTCATTATTCTCGTGAAATGAGAAGCGTAAATTTGGGACTAGTCGGGGAACGTGAGTGATGGTCCTAGATGGTGCATTAGTAGTCCTCATTTATTACGTGAAATAGTGTGATAATAATTGTAATGAGGACTCCTTTTGAGTTTGTATAATCTACAGTAGACAATATTTGTATTCAAACTCACGGTTTATGTTTTGTCATATTATACACGTACAGGTTGTATTATTAAGTTGTATTTGAATTACATACACGTATGTCCATGATTTCAAGATGGGTGATGTATACCTAATTTTGGGGGCGTCACATATTACCCATATAAATTTATTCAAGTAGCAATAATGTGTGCCTACGTGGTATAAATGTATTATAAAGATACAGAATTAATATTTTTACAAGATCACTCCTATGTGAATATAAAGTCTGTTTTTTATGTAAGTGGTCCGTATGCAGATTACTTTTAGCGACGAATAAAAAATCGCTAAAGTCGTAAATCGTCGTAAAGTGCGAGCAAAGTTATAGTGACAATTATTGGTTATGATTTACGGTTTTAATGACGATTTTTGTAAAATCATTATCTTGGACCACCTATATAGAAAACTCTCTGTATGGATATGAATATGGATATGGATATAGATATATATATATATATATATATATATATATATATATGTGATTCATTTACTATTTATATGAGAGGGAATTTTAAAAATTATAATTTTTAAATATCAATTCGTAATAAATATTTTATAAAATTAACTTCATAATAAATTGGTCAATTAATAAATACTTCATCCGTCCCTAATCATTTGATGTTTTAGAGTTTTTTATTTGTTCCTAATTATTTGAGGTTTGTTCAAATCTAGGAGAATTGATTATAATTTTTTCAAAATTACCTCTCATTACTCAGCCTTTTTTTTTTTTTTTTTGATACTTTCAACTATTTCTCTCCCTTTATCCCGACAAAACTCTCCTTACCCCAATAAAAGATTTAAGAGTATTATAAACAATTGAATACTATATTTAATATTTTTTAATCATTATCTTAATTCTTGTGTTTACTTCTAAAACATCAAATAATTAACAACGGAAGGAATACATGACAAAAATTATCTTCCAACCTACATGCTAATATTCTATTACTCAATTCACCGAATTAATTTCGTACCACCCTTTTCTTATTTCAACATCAGGAGCCAGCCAAGCAGGATAGCATGGTACAGAGACAGACACACGGCCTGTAATTGAAACGTGTACAACCGCGCGAAAAATATCAGTTGAAATGCATGTTATTACCCAATTGTTATTCGACACGAATCAGTACATGTTCATAAAACCCTCCAACTGATATACCACTTGCCTCTTTTCATTCGGTTCATTTAATGCTAAAACCCACCCCCTTTCTCTCTCCTAGGGTTTCCCCTTTCTCCCACCTACCGTTGTACAAGCAGACAGAAAAAAAAATTAGTGAGAGAAAGTGATTATATATACATATTGACAGAGAGAGGATGAAGATTCAGTGCAACGTGTGTGAGGCGGCGGAGGCGAATGTATTGTGCTGTGCAGATGAGGCGGCGTTGTGTTATACTTGTGATGAGAGGGTTCATGCGGCTAATAAGCTCGCAAGTATGCACCAGAGGGTTTCTCTCTCCAATTCCTCATCTCCTATGCCCAAGTGTGATATATGTCAGGTACAAATTATTGGTTATTTATGTTAATTGATTGAATTTTGTGTATATTGATTTAGTTGATCGATGGATCAAGAGATAATTAATGTTTTCCTAAGTAAGATTTATTGTGCTTTTTAATTAGTAGATAGGGCTTATAGAAAGTTAATAGTAAGATAGCTTTATGAATGTGTTACCCAATAATAAGTTGTTAATTACTTTTTCTCCACAGCTGACTAATAATAGGTTGGATTAAAAAATATATGCTTTTTAACCCAAAACTCCAGTTTTCAATTATTTATTTTACGTCTCCGTAACCAATTTAAATTGGAAAGAATTTAAGGGTTAGAGGTATCTATTAGTGTTTTTACTTTCGGATGTCTCATAGGGAAAATAAATCAAATTGATCCCTGATAATTATTGAAACTGGCTTTGAGTTCTCTTCCCCTACTTGTTGAAGCTTGAGCTGCATTGGCCCCATTACGGTACTAGTAATTACAGGAATTTCACATTTTCCTATTTGCGATGATTGTGAACGTCATCATGCTTATTCTTCACAGGAATGTACATTGCTTGAGCTGAGAACTTTGTGTGCGCTTTTCTTGGTGACAGGAAACGAGACACTAATATTAATTATTTTCATAGAATTGACTTGGTTTTGGCTCTTTTCGTGAGTAGGTAATGAACTAGAACACTGTCAGCTAGCTATACCATCAGACCCTATGTCAAGTATCAAGCACCTCTATAAATCCTAGACTCGGTGCTTTTGTCTGTAACATATAGCATCTAGATGCTGCTTCTGGGTTCCACATCAAGCATCGAGCAGAAGATGCATGCCTAAAATTGATCCTCGTGTATAGGCTAGGTTCCCTTTGGAGGGTCCAAGGAAAAAAATGGATTAGCTATTCTTCCTTTGTTGTCATAACTGAGTGTTCTGTCCACATGGCAGGTCAATATTTTTTGATATTTTTGTATTGGCATGAACTTCTTTTTGTCCTTTTTATTTTCTTCTTTTTTGTTTGTTCATTTACTTGCTTTTTGTCCTGGGTTCCAAGTGATATTTATTTTCCCCTTTTAATTTCCTCTTATATTCCTCTCACTATTTACTTGTCTTTGGACTTGCGTCTTATTTTTTTGCACACCTACTTATCCCAAAAAAGGTGAAAAGAGAGCATATTTTTTGCCCAAATCACCTTTTAAAACTGATCTGGGAATTACTTCCCCCCTCTGAACACTGTCTATTGTTCTTGTTGCTGTAAAGTGATTATGTAAAGTAAGCCTAATATTGTAAGTTCTCCGCTCCTTTCCTACTCACCCTTTACTCTTTAGGTTATATGCAGATAAATAATTTATTTTCTTTTTTTACTCATCATATAATTCACTTGTGTTGAAATTTTTGTGAAATTATAATCTTCTTCATGGTGATTGAAATTTGCCACATCGTACAGGAAACAGTTGGTTATTTCTTTTGTCTGGAGGATCGTGCTTTGCTCTGCAGGAAATGTGATGTTGCCATACACTCGGTCAATACCTATGTTTCAGCTCACCAAAGGTTTCTACTGACTGGAGTGAAAGTGGGGCTTGAAACCACTGAACATAGTTCACCCTGTTCCTCGGGTAAGTATCAACCCACCAAGAAAGTCCTGGACACAGAATCACGTGTTTTCTCTAGAAAGGACGTCCAAATGTCGATAGCTGGTCAACAGAACAAAGGATTACCTGTCCAAGCTGCTGGAGTTGGTGATTTTGTGCCAACTAAGTTGCCTTTTGTTGGAGGTTCTGCTTCTGGAAGTATTCAACAATGGCAACTTGAACCCACAGAATGCAGTGCACCCTCTTCCATAGGTAAGTCACAATCCACTGAGAAAGTCCAGGAAATAGAATCATGCCCTTTGTCTAGAAAGGTTCCTCAAATGTCGTTGGCTGGTCAACATAGCAAAGGATTACCTGTCCAAGTTAATGGAGTTTATGATTTTGCGCCAACTAAGTTGCATTTTGCTGGAGGTTCTGCATCTGAAAGTATTCAACAATGGCAATTGGATGAAATTTTTGGACCAACTGATCTCGATCAGAACAATAGCTATCTGGATAATGTCTCATCCAAGGTAATGCCTTAATTTGTTCCCTACTTGATCTTGTATTTATTTAACATCTTAAGATATTGCCTCAATCTTCAGACATTTATTTTTATTTTTATCTTTTGTTTGTGAGGAGGAAGAGAATTGAGGGGGGTTAGGTAACTTGGGTTTTGACAAAAAAGTTGTTCATCTAGGGCGATTGTATCATCTGGATTTCTAGCATTAATGTGTCATAAAAGAGTGTTTGATGTACATCTAACGTTCCATTTTGCAAACTTTTTGCATTTTCCAAATTCCGCATGGAGGAGTTGCGACATGTGAAGAGAAATGCTAAGTGCACCTGTTGATGTGCTAAAGGATTAAAATTAATTAAGTCAAGCATCATTATTTTGCAACTTAAATAAGGATATGATGTTACCACATCAGCATGTGCAAGAATTAGGTGTATGTAGCATTTCTCTCGGGTAAAAGAATCTTAATTGTCCTGAAATGGGTGTAGGAAGGATGCTTTTGACCCACGTACAGTGTTAACGCTAAGATCTTTCTCCGTCCCGATCACCAAGAGCGCGTCTAATATCTGCGCGATTCAACAAATCGACACCAAAAGCTTGGCTGACCGAGTCGAGGATAGCTCGGCGTGAAAGAGTCTGAGGCGATCAGGGTGCAATGGATGGAGAAAAATATTATCTAATGCACGAGAGAGAGAGAATAAGAATTCCATTGAAATGTGTGTGTTTCTTACCCTCTTATGTGATCTTAGCTTGTCATAAATACTCCACTCCGGTTTCTAGTGCCACCCACCACCTCGACACCTTTTTTTCCTCACTTGGGTCACTTGGTAGAAAGTAAGCGGTCTACTTTCACACTCTGCATTCTTGTTTGCCTGCATGGGTCTTACGAGTCCCATCCTCATTAATGCCGTGCAATGAAAGTGAGCCAGACTGATAGTCATTGTCGTTTGGCATAATGATTCTTTGGTCGAAGTTGGGTTAAGTGACAATTTGTATAATGGGCAATCTGATGACTAAGCCCGAATAATAGAAATGACCCAGTGGCCGGATCGACCATGACTTAGCATAACATGATCGAGGAGGAGCCCGATAAGTTCTATTGATAAGGAAAAGGATTATGGCTGACATTACCCCCTACAGTCTTATATTAAGCGGGTGTTTAATGAAAGACTATAAGCGATATAGGCCGGGGCGTAACCAACTATGATAAGTCATAAGAGATCGAAGTGAAACTTGTCAAAGCCCATCAAAATCATTCCAAATTGTTATCGGTATAGAAGTGAGAAGCCCGATAGGCATGACCCACATATGTGAAGATATTTAGGTCTAAAAGCGGATGAAACCTCTTCCCATTCATCATCATTCAATGAATTAAATGTGTACGCCCTTAATGCAGGTCTGTTATTTGTCAATTATAAAGGTAAACTTTACCAATTCAGCGGTTTACCTCTAATTCGAAATTTGAACCTTAGAGCTTTCTTAACTTCGCAAATTTCTTTCTACGATTCACAAAATCTTCAATGATGGTGGCCGAAACCTCGGCGAGAACTCTCCTCTCCGATGCGACTCCTATCGATTATTGTTTCTCTGATTGAACCTAACGAGAGGATCGAGGTCCTAACCCTCAATCAACCACCGTGGAAACCCTTCCGATCTCTTACCACCTCAAGGACGATTTCTTGAGGATGGGGAACAATTCCCAATAATGCGACATCCAGTTTCTCGGTCCGACACGGAATCTGAAATATCATGCTCGGGACTGAATTGTCGCCATTCGTTCCCGTAAAGGGGTTCGCCCTCCACGTTTCCATTCACGACGTATGCCTTGATAAAGGCCCTGCTCTGAAGAAGGCGTATGTACCCGGTGACCCAGGACGGTTGGGTGCCATACGTACCATCGCTCTTACGGAAAGGGGTTCGCTACCTCTCCGTGTCTTCATCATTACCCTCACAGGGTTTATAGGAGTGGAGCTTACCGATTAGTATGACTCTACATCCACATCTTGGCATTTATTGCCTTTTATGCGTGAACTAGGGATTGCTCCCTCTGTCGATATCTTCTTCACCCTCTTTTACTGCTTTGGTAGGTCTAGAAGCGAGGCTTGAAAGTGTTAAGCAAGCAATCTCCTCGACCTGACACGAGTTCGAGAGGAGATCACGATGGATACTCCTTCCGGCAACAAGGTTGGCATGAAGTGGTTTTTTCATCACGGGACTGAGATCTCTTCTCTTCGGTGGACTACCTCGTAGGGTCTCTGTGACTTTGGAGACATATCCAGAAGAGCGGGTGAGGAGATGGCAAACTTCTTGAGGAAGATTCCTCGAAAGAATGGAGTTTCACGCCGACCAAACAAGCACAGTTATCTGACCACAAATGTAAGTTTTGAATAACTTTGTAACATAATTTAAAAGCTATATAAGTGATATAGGTTACGATCGTGGTTTTTCAGGTGTCTACGATCAAACAGAGCTCCCACAGGTGAGAGACACGGAAGATTTTTAAGCGGGGATGAATGAATGGATCTGAGTGAAGAGCATTCGTGAAGAATCTTCGAGTTAACCCCCCCTACTGTGAGCCCACTGACTTCTTCCTTGGTAGCCAGTGAACCTGGTGCCAGACCCAGCATGCGAAGAAAACCTCGGACCTCGTAGAAGAAAGAGATCCATGACGATCGAAACCACCCAATCGAAACAAACCACGAAAGTGACCACGAAACACTTCCAAAACAACCCCAAACAACCTTCTCGACCAATCCCGATCCTCGACCTCACGAACCTACCCCGGTGAGGAGAAGCTACTCGATATTCCTTTGCGCGATGGGCTAAGGTCCTTCGATGTAAAGAAAATAAGAACGAAGATAACTCCCCATTTGTAGAAGAGCTTGAGGTCCTACCTCTTGGTTTGTCACTCCTCGACCACATCCACGAAACCAGCGTGCTGACATGAACGGCCGGGTCGATCCTCACTCCTTCGAAAAAGCGGTCGTGCCGAGACATCCACCACAGTTCGTCTCACGCTCCTTGTGACTGACTCTGAGCAGCATTCTGCCGATCTCCTTCTCAGAAACCATACACGCAGACCCCTCACCAAATCGCGAAGAACCTCCGCCTTCTCTCGAGAATGACCAACTCACAAGAAATTGATCGGAACGCCGTGGCCTCTCCAATGATGTGGCCCCGACTTCGATGCACATTTTCCTTCAATTGTTCGACACCTTTGTTCGTGGGCAAGCGATCATCGGTTAGGAGCGATTCGAATGAGGATCTACTCGTGAAGGTGAATGAGCTACTCTTGGCGAAAAGGTAAGCAGTATCTTCTTTATTTACGAATTTATCTGCATACTTATATATTTGGCCCGATCAAATGGTATTGAAAACACGTAGGCAATCTGCGGTGTTCGGACGTCTTCGTCGAGGTCTCTCAATAGAATCGGAAGAAGAGATCTTGAGGAAGGAGAATGCCGTCTTGAAGTCTACCTTGGCGATGGAGAAAACTTCAACGTGAATGCCTTCTTCATCTGAATGAAGGTCTTTGAAAAAGAGTTAGCCGAAGAAAAGGAGATGTGAAGGCCTCTCGAAGGAAGAAACGAAGTCAACCAAAGCACTGAAGACGAGGAGATCGTCAAAATGAATGTTGACTTGGTTCGGAGGAGGCGAGATAAGGATGGAAGATCGAGAATTAAAAGGCGATGCGAAGATCTTGACGAAGACTATCCATAAAAATTGGAAGCGAGAGACTCATCCATGAATAAATGGCTCAAGCTTCGAAGAGAAATCAGAGAACTCGAGGCTCTTGGGATCTTGGGCCCCTTTAAGCGACCTTCAAACAAATATCACGAAAATCTGCAAGACTTCGGGACGAAATCAACGGAAAAATAATGAAGATATACTCAAGAGTTATGAGCTTCTTAGAAGTCGTGGCGAGGAGAAAGTGTCTGCGCCAATCTGGACCCATCCTTTTCGATTCTTGAACGAAGAAGAAGATGGCGCTGGTGATGTTCTGTTTATGTCTTTTGTCTTTAATTTCTGTATTTGTAGAATTATCAATAGTGTAATTAAATTAAATATTAATGAAAATGGCTTCATTCCTTATGACTTCGGTATATTACGCTTGATACTCGATATTTATTTAAGTGAAAAGATAAATTGGTGAATATATCTCACACTTCGGTAACTAATAAGTATCCCTTTACTTTATTACCTAAATTTTTTCTAAGTGTTGAGTTCGGGGAAGCTTCATTCTTACACTTCATCTTATACGTTATATGGTATGTTTAGTTGTTACCTAACAATTGAATTTATGAAGGGTTTGTGCATCTTTTCACTTAAATAAATATTGGAGTATCGCGGAAAATAAATATACCAAGTCATAAGGAATGAAGCCATTTTCATTAATATTTAATTTAATTACACTATTGATAATTCTACAAATAACGTAAATTAAAGATGTAAAAGATAAACAGAACATCACTTCAGCGCCCATCTTCTTCGTCTCAAGAATCGAAAAGGATGGGTCCAGATTGGTCGCAGATGACTTTTCCTTGCCACGACTTCTAAGAAAGCTCGAACTCCTTGAGTATATCTTCATTATTTTCCGTTGATTTCGTCTGGTTTTTGCACTCTTCAGATATTTGTTTCACGAAGGTCGCTTCGAGTTAAAGGGGCCCAAGATCCCAAGAGCCTCGAGTTTCTGATTTCTCTTGAAGTTTGAGCCTTTATTCATGTGGATTTAGTCTCACGCTTCAAATTTTATGGATAGTCTTGGTCAAGATCTTCAGATCGCCCTTTAATTCCTCGATCTTCTCCATCCTTATCTCGGCCCTCCAACCAAGTCAACATTCATTTTGACGATCTCCTCGCTTGTGCTTTGGTCGACTTCAGCTTCTTCCTCGAGGCCTTCACATCTCCTTCGGCTTGGCTAACTCTTTTCAAGACCTTCATTTGTATGAAGAAGGCATTCACGCTGAAGTTTCTCCATCGCCAAGGTAGACTTCAAGACGGCATTCTCCTTCCTCAAGATCTCTTCCGATTCGGCCAGAGACCTTGGACGAAGACGTCCAACAACCGTGATTGGCCTATGTGTTTCCAATACCATTTGATCGGTTTCCAATATATAAGTATGCAGATAAATTCAAAATAAAGAAGATACTGCTTACCTTCGCTTAAGTAGCTCACGCCTTCACGAGTAGATCCCTCATTCGAATCGTCCTAACCGATGATCGCTTTGCGGTTCCACGAACAAAGGTGTTGAAACATTGGAAGGGAAAATGTGCATCGAAGTCTGGGGCCACATTGTTGGAGAGGCCATGGCGTTCCGATCAATTTCGGTAGTTGAATTTGTCTTGGAGGAGAAGGCGGAGGTTCTTCGCGATTTGGTGAGGTCGCGCGTGGTATGGTTTCTGGAGAAGGAGATCGCAAGAATGCGCTCAGAGTCAGCGAAGGAGCAGGAGATGAACTGTGGTGGATGTCTCACGACCGCTTTTTTTTTCGGAAGGAGTGAGGATCGACCGGTTGGTTGGTTCATCGTGCACGTGGGTTTCGTGGATGTGGTCGAGGAGTGACAAACCAAGAGGTAGGGACTCAAGCTTCTTGGCGGTCGGGGAGTTATCTTCGTTCTTATTTTCTTTACACGAAGGACCTTAGCCCGATCGTGCAAAGGAATATCGAGTAGAAGCTTCCTCACCGGGTAGGTTCTGGAGGTTGGAGGATTGGTTGAGAAGGTTGTTTGGGGGGGTTGTTTGGGAAGTGTTTGAGGTCACTTTCGTGGTTTGTTTCGATTGGGTGGTTTTGGATCGTCATGGATCTCTTTCTTCTGAGGTCCGAGGTTTTCTTGGGTATGTTGGGTTCTGGTTTGAGGTTCGTCGCTACCAAGGAAGAAGTTGGTGGGGCTCAAGTAGGGGGTTAACCGGGAAGATTCTTCACGGATGCTCTTCACTCAGATTCGCATTCATCCCTTCATCCTCGCTAAAAATCTTCCGTGTCTCTCACCTCCGTGGAGCTCGGTTTGATCGAGACACCGCAAAAAACCACGATCGTAACCTATATCACTTATATAGCTTCGTAAATTATGTTACAAAGTTATTCAAAACTTACATTTGTGGGTCAGATAACCAGCTTGTTTGGTCAAGTGTGAAACTCCATTCTTTTGGAGGAATCTTCCTCAAGAAGTTTGCCATCTCCCTCACCCGTTCTTGAGCATGTCTCCAAAGTCACAGAGACCCGGCCGAGGTAGTCCACTGGAAGAGAAGAGATCTCGTGTCCCGTGATGAAAACCACTTCTCATGCCAACCCTCGTCATTTGGAAGGAGTATCCATCAGGATCTCCTCTCAACTCGTGTGGGTCGAGGAGATTGCTTGCTTAACACTTTCAAGCCTCGTTCTCGAGACCTACCAGCAGAAAAGAGGGTGAAGAAGATATCGGCAGAGGGAGCAATCCTAGTTCATGATAAAAGGCAATAAATGCCAAGATGTGGATGTAGGAGTTGGCACTAATCGGGCGAAGTTCACTCCTATAAACCCTAGGAGGGTAATGATGAAGACATGGAGAGGTAGCGAACCCCTTTCCGTAAGAGTGACAGTACGGCGACCCAACCGTCCGGTCATTTTGGTACATACGCCTCTTCAGAGCAAGGCCTTATCAGCACATGTCGAATCGATAACGAGTCCCGAGCATGCATATTTCGGGATTCGTGACCGAGGAACGGATGTGGCATTTAGGAATTGTTCCCCATCCTTGAAGAAATCAGAGGTAAGAGATCGAGAAGGGTTTCCCCATGGTGGTTGATCGAGGGTCGAACTCGATCCCTCTCGTTAGGGTTTGGGTTGGGAGAAACGACATCGATAGGAGTTGCACGAAGAGGAGAGTTCGCCGAGGTTTCTGGGCACCATTGTTAAGATTTTGTGAATCAGAGAAAGAAATTTGCGAGAGAAGAAGAAAGCTCTAAGGTTCAAATTTCGAATTAGTAGGTAAAACCGCCGTAATTGGTAAAGTTTACCTTTATAACCGACAGGTTGCCTGCGGTAATTAAAGGGGCACATTTAATTCATCTGAATGATGATGAATGGGAAGAGGTTTCATCTGCTTTTAGACCTAAATATCTTCACATATGTGGGCTTCGTCATCGGGCTTCTCACTTCTATACCGATAACAATTTGGGTCGATTTTGATGGGCTTTGACAAGTTTCACTTTGGATCTCTTATGACTTATCATAGTTGGTTACGCCCCGGCCTATATCGTTTTATAGTCTTTCATTAAACACCCCGCTTAATATAAGACTAGGGGTAATGTTGGGCCATAATCCTTTTCCTTATTGGGCCGAACTTATGGGCTCCTCCTGGATCATGTTATGCTAAGTCATGGTTGGATCCGGCCACTGGGTCATTTCTATTATTTGGGCTTAGTCATTGTATTGGCCCATTATACAAATTGTCACTTAACCCAACTTTGACCAGTAATCATTATGCCAAATGACAGTTGACTATTGTGTCTATCACTTTGCTGCATGACATTAATGAGGATGGGACTCGAGAAGAAATCCATGTGGCAAACGAAGAATAAAGAGTGTGAAAGTAGACTGTTTACTTTCGGCTGAAGTGACCGGAAGTGAGGAAAAAAGGTGTCAGGAGGTGGTGGGTGGCACGGTAAACCGGGAGTGGAGTATGCATGGGGCTAAGATCACATAAGAGGGTAAGTAACACACACATTTCAATGGAATTCTTATTCTCTCTCTCTCAGGCATTAGATAATATTTTTCTCTCCATTGTTGACCTTGTGATCGCCTGTACTGACTCTCACGCCGGAGCTATCCCTCGACGGTCAGGCCGTCAAGCTTTTGGTGTTGACTTGTTGAACTGTGCAGGATATTGGACGCGTTTTGGTGATTGGGACGTAGAGAAAGATCTTGGCGTTAACACCTGGCTTTAACATTATCTTCCCTGCTCCATGCAGGTAGATCTCTTTTATAACTAGTATTTTTTGTTAAACATGACCTTAATCATATTTAGCTCACAAAGGATGGCTTGCAGTCTTCCTTTGGCACGAAATGTGAGATTCAACTTTTGAGGAGAGAACAACTTAATGAATTGCAATTGATTTCTAAGTTTTTTTAATTTAATGCAACCGGAACTCGAGTATTTGAATATTGTGTTTAAGAATTTCTATTAAAAAAGTTAAGCTACTTTTAAACGTTATTCTACCACTCCCTTTCCAGCTATGTTAAACCCTTGAGAGGGATTGTTTAGACTTTTCTGGAGTTGTTCGCCTTACTTCACTCGCTTTCTAGATATGTTAAATCCCTGAGAGGGATCATCAAGACTTCTCTAGAGTTGTTCACCTTACTGGTGGTTATGTTGTGAGAGAACTTGAGAGGACAAAAGTTCTCCTTGCGTTTCACGGTTTCCACTGATTCTGTTATGTTTCATACGTTTTCTGGATTTTTCATTTCTTGCCAGACTAAAAATTGTAATATAATTATTGATTCATGCCTAAAATTCAGCTGTTTGAGTAAACTGCAGCTTCTGATAAATCGTGAACTCCACTGAGGTTAGGTTGGACCGTGTTTGGAGTTACTTTCTAAACAGCTGCATTAAGACATATAAAGTGCAATATCATTCTTTTTGTCAGGTTTTTGGTTATGGTGGTATTTCAGCTTGTGATGGTTCCCAAATTGCATATTGCACTGCTATTGGCTCCATCCATCAACTCTCTTGACAATAACCCATGATATGCTAACTTTGTATTTCATTTCCCTTGCGATGATCCTATCAGGCTGATAGCAGCAAGCTTGGAGATTCAGTCTGCTCACTAATATTAAGGGCCCCGGAAATTGCGCTGGATGGTGATGAGTGCTTGGGTCAAGTTCCAGAAGCAGCCGGGGCAGTAGTGCCAGAGATCTCATCCCCACCAACAAACTCAGGACTTGACTGGCCAAAAAGTTATCAGCGTGTCAGATGGAGACCACACTAGCTTTCGTTCCTGATGTATGCTGCTCACCCATGCAGAATCCTTGTTATTATCAAACAAATGGCTCCAGCATCAAAAGAAGACGGGAATTCTAGTCTGTCCTCCATGACTTTCCTTCTTCAGTTCTTTGGGCCAAGTTTTGAAGGCCAATTAAATGGCAACCACTAGAGGCTCAGTCTCTTGGGTCACTTAGCCAGCCATCAACCCAATGGCTATTTATTGGGGTTCCATGCGTGGTATCTCAAAACACTGGAGTTTAACCAAGATTTGGAGGGAGTGATTAGTTTGGAGCTCGACCCTTGGCCAAAGGTTGGTTTATAGAGAGCATAGATGCTCTGTTTTGCCTTGTTTCCTTTAATCTACACGTATTATCAAATGAGAATAAATGGTCGGGGATAATTATCATTTTAGACCATAGAAAAAAACATTGTTATGTAGGATAGTAATCATCTTGTTTTGTTCAGTCGGATGTAATGAAAAATTTCAAGTAACTTAGAACTGGTTCTCTGTGATGTTTTTCTTAATTAGATTAAATATGATAAATGACAAATTCTGGTTCTGGGTTTTCGTCCTCCGACGTTCTGGAAATAGTAATAACGGAGTATAGTTTGATTATTGAAGCCTCAAAAGAAGCTGTAGGCTTTTGTATGTTGCAAAAGGTAATTTGATCCTTCAAGCCTAGTGAAATGGCACTAATTATCTATATATATATATTTATTATATTGGGAAAAATATATTTTTAATTTTGAAAGTAAAGAAGGAATGAAATTAGGCATGTAAGAATTAAGGTGGTGGAGGTCAGCTGGGAAAATAAGTGGCGGCCTAGTTAACAACTTAATGCTGATTCTTTCTTGGTTAGCCGTGCCCGTGCGTGATGAAGAGGCGATGCACGTATGAATAATTTTGTGTGCACAAATGGTTTGACCCATGTAATACATACATACCAATAAGATGTGTAAAAATTCTAAATCGGATCTTATTTTTATTTCGTTTTTTAATTAATCCCAAATTAATTGTTCAGTTTTGACTTTTTAAAGTCAAATTGACTATTTTTAGAATTAATAATTAAGCATATATAAATATATTTCTAAAATTATAAAAATTGGGATTAGTAATAAATTGTATATACTTTCTTTTGGTTATAATCTCTTCACCTATATTTTAGCAAAAATAGTAAAAAGATTTGTTTTAAAAATGGTCAATTTGACTTTAAAAAGTCAAAACTGAACAATTAATTTGGGACGGAGGGAGTACTATTTATGGATAGATTGGATTGTACATATAGAACTACTACTATATATAGGTAAATATCCACAAGGATTTCATTATGTTTCGGAGTTGTTGATTAGCTTGTCCTAATAATTCTTGCTGTTGTTTAATGAATAATTCTCTCCTGACTTAATCTGTGTGTAAATTTTATTCATATTTTTTGAGGACAGAGGAAGTAATAAATAGAAGAAAAAAATAGTGCATAAATTACTTTTAAGCATAAATATAATTTAATGCACATATAATAATATAAGTAGTCAAGCATTCTTAGGTATTGGCCCAAGCAAAAAAGTGTGGGCCCATCACAACTTAAAAACTCAAGAATTGGACAAAGCTATGAGCTATCCTTTACCACTAATTTTAGAATATCAAATCATATTTATGTAATGATTTATATATATAACTAAATAAAACATAAGTGATTCATAATTAGTGCTAATTATAGATATTGTAATAAATACTACCAGTATTCCATTTAATATGTACATGCACAACATATTTCAACAAAGTTGACATCTGAATATTGATCTTAAAAGATACTACTACTACATCATCACTTTCTAATGTTATACTTATTGATAGAGTTGAGAACAAAGTTTGTTATTCATCTTTATGTATAACAAATACACCAAATCACCAATACACAACACAAATATTCCATCAAATTTCAATTTTCTCTTCATCATCATCACCACTACTAGTACTACCATCACTCCTCTTACTCCCCTTGGCTTGCTTTAAAATAAGCTGCAATAGTTTTTCATAAATCCCAATTGCTGATTCCAAGTTATTAATTGCCCTGCCCCTGTCCTGCACCACCATATTCAGCCTCTGTTCCATCTCCACCACCTCCGCTACCGGCCTCTGCAGCTCTCTACGGGAAAACCCACTACCCCATCCGCTAATCTCCGCCACGCCGCCGCCCATTCTTGCCTGAAAACTCCCAAATTCATCAAACCCATTTGCCACCACAAGCGCACTAATACTTTTTATTTCTTCCCCAACAACATTAACCACCTGTCCCATTTCTATATCCCTAATCCAAACGCCACCATCTTCCGACGCAGTCACCAAATTTCTCCCCCCATTTACCAATCCAATCGACACAATCGCTCCGCTGTGTTTTTCCCTTAATGCCAAAATTTTCCGCCTCTGTTTCAAATTCTGTCTTATTGATACCTTAAGAGCTCCTTTATATACTAATCCATCGCATCCTGCAGCATAAAATTCGGACTCTGTAAAGTCCATTACAAATCCCAAAATGGGGCACGGAAATGATATGGAACTAAGGGGTGTTCGTTGCATAAGGCTCCATATTTTACAAGTGCAGTCCAAAGAAGAAGAAATTATATTACAGTTGGATCCTCCAAACCCACAAGTAACTGCAGTTACAGCCCCGTGATGGCCTACAAAACGGCGCAATATCGAGTTTTTATTGAAGCTAGCAGCCACAAGCTCATAGACAGGAATAACAACTATTGTTCCATCATCACTACCTGAAATCAGAAGCGATTTGTCGTCATTAATTTCAAGGCAAGATACCGGTTTATTATGTGCGGGAAATGATTGTACTATATCCCCGGAAGGAAATGACATTGTGTGGATGTGACCCGAAAGGCCACCAGCAAAAAGGTACAACCCGTCAGGCGTGGCGGCTAGTGGTGCCACGGGTTCCGGGACAGGGAGGTTGTGAAATGCCGTATTGGACCACCAGTTATAGAGGTGAATTGAGCCTGTACCGGTATCTGACGATACATGGGAGGCCACGACGAGTTTTTTGCCTAGAAGGGTGAGGCCTTTTCGGGGGGATCGGCTTCCGGTGAAGCGGGCCACGGTGGCGCCGGAAGAAGGGTCATAGGCGGTAATGGGGCCGTCAGGGGAGCTGGTGAGGATTATTTCCTGAGAAGTTGATGGCATTTTGGGGGAAAAATGGCAATACAAAAGTTGTGGTTTGAGCACGAGAAGGGTCCGGGGGTGAGGAATATATAGGCATTGGAAAGCTTGTATGGTATATAATACCCAAATTTGGCTTTTTGCTATTCAAGTGTGTAAATTGATTATAGAGGGTGGTTGATTTGCATGAACTTGGCAACAATTTTGTCATCAACAAGTAAGTGGCTAATAGCACAATCTATAGGGGAGTGTTTGTTAGTATCATCAAAATTTATTTTTATTTTTAGTTTTGACCAAAAAAGTACTAGTAATTAATGCACACTTATATATATATATATATATATATATATATATATATATATATATGTTCAAAATTTGCCAATTTAAACCCTTATGCTACGTTCGGATTGAAGGAATGGAATCAAGAGTGGAATGACTCATTTTATTATAGTTATAATTAGTTATTTCATATGTTCTCCATCCCTCAAAGAATCAAACACAATTTTTTTCATTTCAATCACAACTAAATACAATTTTTTTCATTATATATAAATGAGTCATTCTATTCTACCTTCATTACTCCATTCCAAACGTAGCATCAACTCAAAAGTCAAACCAGAAGGAGAAAATTACTGAAAAAGAAGAAGAATTCGATTTTCATAAGCATTAAGTCATCGTTACAGATATGTGTAGCTCCCAAGAGAATGAAATCTGCAGGCTGCAGCTTAACAAAGCATTAGATTATTGTGACATCATGGGATGAGATTTAAATTCAAGCATCGAGGGTGATAAACCTAAAAATAACTATCAATAGCATCGCAACACGTGTCCACTTTCACTGGGGTAACATACACACTCACTCCCCCACCTAAGGGGCATGTTAGACTTTGACCCTTCCCAAGGGCAATTTGAAAATCACCACTCTTACTTGAAGGGCACGATGGCCTTTTCTCTACCAATCTAACCTTATAAATAGGATTTGAAAATTGATATTTTTTACATATTAAAATAATATTTTTACACAAATCTCTCTCATATGTAGGCAGAACCCACTCATTATTTATGTGAGAGAGATCATGTTGTGAAAATATTAATTACAAGTTTCTCATGTGAAAATATTAATTTCACACTTAAGAAAAGTAAATGTAAAGTAAAAAGAGTAAATAAAATTAAAAGTTTCTCCATAGTGGTCCCACAAGATTTATAAAATAATGAGTAATTTTTTTAATATTAATGGACCCCACTAAATGACATTATTTCTTTTGCAATTTAAAATATGATTTAAAAAATAATTATACTTTTAGTCATCTTTTAAGGACAGAGGGACTAATACAAAATTTAACAAAGCATTAGATCATTATGACATCATGCGATTACATGCAAATGCAATCATTGAGGGTGATAAACTCATCATGCAGGGGCGGATACACCTTATGGTAAGGTGGGCAAGTGACCACCCTTATTTTTTGAAAATTTTTATGTATAGGTTAAAATGCACCCCCCCTTTCCAAATTCTAATTTACATTTTTTATGAGTACTCTTTGATTTTTTCCCAAATTTTAGGATTAAGGTTAAATATTATTAAATTTTTTATGAAATATTAATTGTCCAGTTAATTACTTAGTTTTAATTTTTATTTATTTTTATTCGTTCATGCTAACTAGTATATGTATATCTGCACATACTTCTAAATTTTATACTATATATTGAACTTTTCGATATGTGTTTCATTTGATATTATATTTAAATCAGTGAATGCATGAATTATAATTATATAATTTTGATTTAGGACTACACTAGTGAGTTTTTGTTTTATTCATATTATTAAATTTATTTTTAGTTTGTTTTATTACGTTGCAGTTTTGTATTTAATATTTTGAATTTTAAGATGAATAAATATATGGATGAATATTTTTCAAGATCCAATACTACTAAACATCCTTCATTGGAATTTTCATTTGTTGAACTTACTTAAGAGTCAATTAATCAAGTCTCGTCCAAAAAATAATTTTGTAGTAAATTTTTAGTTGAACTTTAAATGAATTTAATTATTAATATATTTTATTTAATTATAAAAGTACCCCCTTGATGAAAATCCTGTCGCCCCTGGCATCATGACACGGACTTTCACTCCCCGACCTGAGACTTTGACTCTTCCGACAGGATATTTAGACTTCTCACTCTCTGTTAAAGGGCATTCTAAGAGCTACTAGTACTACCTCTCTATTAATAGGGGATTCGGTTAGCAAGATCGTGAACTTCATCAGAAGTTTTCATGGCCGTCTGATGTGTACATGGCGTAGCGGAGAGATCCCGCGCGCCGCAAGCCAAGTTCCGTCGGCGTGAAGTTTCATGCTAACCACTCCCATAGGAGTTCTCTCATGCTAATAGAGACAAGGGGCCAGGTTTTAGAGATGTGCCCACATTGAAACAACATAATGAACGGTAACACAACACTGATGTACTAGCCCTCAATTTACACCGTGGTTCATGATTCTACAAGGAAAGTCAGTCTTAAAGTCATGCCCGTTCTCTCAAGAGATATCTTACTGGTTGACTTGATCGGCTGTTTTGAATATTACTTTTGCAGCACAATTCGCTGCATCAGGACTGCTAAAATGCTTCCCATGGATATGTTGATGACATTGACAGCATCATTGTTGAGCTGCAAGTCAAGGGACAATAAATAATTACAGAGTATGTCTACTTGCTGGATTCCTTCATGATTCAATTAAAACGGATAAGAAAAGTTTGACCCTTTTAAGAATGCAGAAACACATGCATTAACTTAATAATAGTCCTACCCATCGAAACCCTTCCTTTTCTTGGAGTGCAGCACCTATCACGCTTTCACCGAGATTAGCAATCTGGGCAGCTAGTACACATATAACAGCTTCAGGTACATTTATCTGCTCTCCCAAATTTTCAAAGGGAAAATAAAGGAAAAGACGCATTTGTCAGAGTACGAAAGACAAAATTGTTCTCTGGAGAACATTATATGAGCACCTAAAAATAGAGTTATTAAAACAACAGACAAATTGCCTGATTTCCACATGCTTGGCTTAAGCATGGCTGAGCCTGATCCTATTCTTCCTACAATGTCCATTTGGGGTCATTTTGTCACCCGACTTTCCTTTTGTACTAAAGCTTCTAGGTCCAAATTCCTTCTTTTCAGTTATCCACTCGAATAAAGTCCCATTTTCCAAAACAGATAATCTTCACTCTTCACCGTATCACAAAATCCAACCATAATAAACAAACAAACTTGTTTTCCTCCCATGGATGTCAATGGCCTTTAAGCTATGTTTTCATAAGAGCCAACCCTAGGTAATATGAAGGCAAAGTTGCAGAGAATGTGGCGCAACTGACAAATAATTTGATAAAAAAATTATTGGAAAGGAAAAAAATGAAAGTATATCATACCTCACCCATTAGAAAAGCAACAAAGGCAAGAATAATTGAAGCTAGAAGTCCAGCAAAGGTTCCCTCCGCACTAACAGCTCCTTCTGTTCCCCGCGGAACTGCCTTAAATGTTGTTACCAGGTACCTACATTAGGAGAAGAAACATTTAAGAGAACAGAAAGAATGTCTGAGAATGACGCCCTACCTGCCAAAATTAGAAAACCGTTGAGGGGCGGAGGGCAAGGTTTATCAGGTCTGGTGATGGGACATCATAAAATAAATACAGAACAACTATGAGCAAAAGCATCTCACAAACATCAAGATCAATTTTCAAATTGAACTTGAGGAATTATTTTTGCCATTGCAACTTGCTGATGTAAGGATGACACATGCATTAGGATGGAAACAACAATACAGATATCATGGATTATCTTACATGATAATGTCCTTCCTACTATGAAAAAAGTAGTAAAATGTTAATTTGACATGTACAAATCTTGTAACTAGATAAATGAAACTGGCTTTACTCATTAAAAAATCCAGAGTCAGATAAATAATTAGCAAAATTACTGATAAGGAAGGCCCTATCTGAAAATCAAGTTTCACTGTTCTTATAATCCTTTTTGAGATAGGTACCTACCTGTTCGTATAATGTACCTGTGCTAGTGGGCTTGATTGCTCGTGCATGTAATAGATATGAAAAATTACAGAGCACATCAAAGGAGATTCTTACTTACGTTGTTCTCCCATATGCCTTCCCCATCTCACTTGAGACAGTATCACTCAACTTAGTACAGAAACTGGCAACAAACCCAAGTTGCCAAGCCCGAAAGAATGACCTCCCACCAACCCCATGAATTGAAAGGAATGCACAAAAACAACCAGCGGCACTGGAACCAATCACACTTCCTGGCCCTCTCCTTCCTTTCCTCTTCTCAGCAATCCCTTGAGCATCCTTCTGAGCCATTTTCACCTTTGTTGCTGCCGTGCCCTAACTTTACCAAAATGGATGATCCCATGATAGTTACTAACAATATTGAAAACTTACACGTCAGAAACTCAGTTAGGCAAGTTAATTTTTATTTATGTTATACAAACTTCCTTTCATTTACTTCACTATAATATTCATTTTTATTTTTGGAAATTTTTGTAGTTTGCATCAAGAACAAAAATTCATATGATAGGTAAATACTAGCATGGATCGAGCACACTAGCGAAAACTAAAGATAAATCAGTGTAAATTTACGATGGTGGAGTGCCTTTAATAATCATTCCATGTATCATTTCTGTTCTTCTCAAACTCAGAAACAAAATTATGGCAGTATAATGTATTCATTTACTAACAAAAGTCTCAAGGAAAGACAAATAAAAAATCAAGATTTTTTTTTATCAACTTGTAATCACATTTATGCCAAAATATGCCAATTTCATTATCAAAAAAATATGCTAATCCAGAGAATATATAAGCAAATCTTAATACCCAGAATCAAACTAATTAAACTTCCAACTTACAAGAACAAAATAAGTAGCAACCAGAAGAAAACCAGAAGGGCCAAAAGCACGCCAAGTGAGAGTACCAAGCAAGAAAGCTGCTGCAATGCCGGAGGGTGACAACCCAGATACAAGAATTGGAGAACCCACAAGAAATATCGTTAAATTGCTAAGAAGAGCCGATTGCCATGTGGGTGGGGAAGCTTGGACCAATTTTATTGCTTGTTGAACAAGCCCTAGACCAGGGGTGCTACCTGCTTGAGCTCTAATTGAAGGAATCACCATTTTGGGAATTCTAGGGTTTGAATTTGAGTTGGGAAAAAATAAAAATTCGGGTTTGCGGGAATTGGTGAGTAAAGGTGGTGATAGGGTGAATCGGAGGAGTGATGGGTTTGCTGTGAGACTCACCATTGTTGACAATGTGGTTACCTGCAAGGAAAGGAAGAATCTTAAACCTCAAAAGTCAAAAAATAAAATAAAATGTTTTTGAGTCTATTATAATAACATGTAGATCATTGTTCAAACAAATTGAATTAATTGGATACATTCATTTTATGTTATGACTTATTAAGAAAGACATGTAAATAAAATTATTAGTAACAAAATTTTATTTTTTTGGAATAAAATCATTTTAAACTACAATTCACATTAAATTTATACAAAAGGATGATTAATATTTGTAAAACTAGTCCAAATTCTAAAATAAAATAGAAAATATTTTTTGCATGCATATATGCGCATCCAATCTCAATTCAAAATAAATAACATAAGCTCTCAAAAAAAAAACTATCTACATTTTCAAAAGAATATTTAAAGTAATACATATTTCACATAAATTAAAAAAGAATAAAGTTGATGAAATAAGGAGTGCAGATCAATTGTTTCAAATAATTTCTCATCTATGATCTTAACGGATCCGGTTATTATGAAATTAATTTTATGATAAATTGGTCAATTGACTAATATAATGTTGACACGTAATGAGATTACTTTTCGATCTGCGTGTCGACACTAATCAATTGACCAAAGTTAATTTCATGCTAATCAGTCCCGGTCTTAATTAGTCTTAATTATGAGATGTGTCATGTGATGATTTTTTATAACAATTTTTATTAATAAATAAAAGAATCCAATAAAAAAAAAAAAAGAAAAGGAAACAATTAATCAATTGACGCCTAAATTAGGCTGTAGCAATTCATACGAGATTCTGCTCTGCGTCTTTCCGATTCACGCCTCCTCATTACTGTACTTTAAGCTTAATCATTAAGTTAAGGTCTTATTAATTTTAAAATTAAGTACATTTACTCGTTAGTATAAAATTACGCTTAAAATTGTCAAATGTCATAATCTTTCCATTTAGACAACTAATCCGATCTTTAAAGTATCATTTTTACTCATAGTAAATCCATGAAATTATATTAAAAAATGTTTGTCCTTTCTAAACTTATTAGACCTTGCTTAAGTATATAAAACTAGTTTTTATACATATTCTACATTTAATTTATGTAATTTTATACATTTTTTGTGAACAAAAATTTTTGTAATCGAAGATTCCCTTTTGAAGACAGATGGAGTAAGGGTTGAAGACAGTTGGAGTAAGGGTATATTTGATAAAAACTGAATGAATTTAAATTTGAATCTGAATGAAAAAAGATGTTTGATAATTGACATGTCTAAAATATCTGAATAATAGATTTTTATTATTTTACCCCTCTAAAAAAATTCAAAATTGTTATAAATTTATTTAATATTACTTAATATAATAGTTAATATTGTAAAAAAAAAATAATTCAACCGTCTTTCAGTCCATTCAGTCAAAAAATGAGATTTAGTTATTCAGCCTAAATCGTCTGAATGACTGACCGATTCAATCATTTAGACGATTTTTTTCTGAAACAAACACACTGAATCGATTAGCCATTCAGTGCTAATTAAACAACTCCTAAATATACCTCAATTCAAGGTTTAAACTATCAACACACCCTATTTATTTTTACAATATGTTCACTTTAATATATTCTTATAATTATGTCAAACTTATTCATTTAATGTAACTTAAAAACAGTTATATACTATTTTAAACTAAAATATTTAAAATATGATATACTTTTCAATATTATTCATTAAAATTTAATCGATCCTGTAACCACTAGAACAATTTCTAATTTCTTTTAAAAATTCAAACCCTTCCTTACAAAAAAAAAAAAAAAAAAAACAATAATAAAAAAAAATCATATTCCCAAGAATGCCCTTCACAATTGTAAAAAAAGTTCCCAATCCCCCATTTTGAACCTCCTCACCTCAGTCCAGTAGTAGTACCTTATCTATTTGGGAACACTGATGATAAATCACTGATAATCCTATTTCTCTACTGAAGATAGAGAGAGGAAGAATGGCGATACCCTATGCTTTAACTTCGTTGATGTTCGCATCTCAGTCATTAGCAAAACATTACCCTCTAAAGCAGACTCCCTTTATTGGATTCTCAGTGGCAGTAAAACCCTGCATTTCACTGAACAAAATCAACAACAACAGGAGATTCTCACAGACTCGATGCCAAGAACAAGCCACCGCTCTTGTTCCCCTTGAACAGCGCTGGATGTTCGATGAATCCGAGATTAAAGGACGAGTAACTCCCCCAATCCCCTTCTTCTGTTTCTCTTATATGTTTTCTTTCTCTATTGCTTTTTACTGTTACATTTTAGTTTTGGTTGCTGGGAAAGTTTAGGAAGGGATAAAAGTAATCGGAAAAGTTTGTACCTTTGCATTTCATACTTTAAAACCCTTGAGTTTTACATCACAGTTTATGTCTGCCTTGGTTGAAGTGAATTTATTTTGCCCGAATTTCAAAATGTCTGTTTCTGGTTAGGGTGAAATGTGAATTAGCTATAATGTATCGGAAACTGATTGTTTGTATTAGGTACAGTGGCTAAACATACTGTGTTGAAATCCAATTTTGAAGAATCAATTAAGAGAGAAGAAAATCAGTTTACTAATTTGTATAGCTGGTTAAACTAAGTAATGCACTGAAAAAACTTGGCTGGATTGGTACCTTCACTGAGCTGATGATCAGATTTTTTTTCTTTTCAAGTTTAGGGTTTTAATGCTTGATTACACCTATCATTGAGCCAAATTTGAAGAATGTACTTAAAGTCATTGGTAGTCTTTAACTTTAAAATTGTTTTCTATAATTAAAAAGACTCGTACGCACTTAAAAGTTGCATTAAGGTAATGGATTAGTGTGAGATCATCAGTTCAACATATCTTGTCAGAAATTTTCATTCTTGTGCTCTTCAGAAGTTCTGGATGCTGGAGGACTTTTGTCGCTTATTCGGGTTTGGTCTATTCAGTTTCAGTTTGCGGATGTCCCAAGTTTTGGGTGAATATAATGTTTTTTTTGGAATAAAATAAAATAAAATTACCTTTTAGCATTAGAATCAACATGTCTGGGAAATAGAGAAAGTGGTGGAGGGGGAGATTTTCAGACATTTTGATGTTTCAAACAACAGTCTTGTCTGGAGAATTCAGTATGTACCGGCTCTGCATTTAGAAAATTCTGAGCTGTAAAGTACAAATGTATTGTCATAGTTTCTAGAAGTAGTTAGTTAAATATTGGATTCCATCATGAAAATATTCTGAAAGTTTAGATTTGAAGATTAAATTACTAGTTCACTTCTGCAAGTAGGATTTCTGATACCTAGTTTACTGATAAATATTTAAGACCAAAAACTTTGTTGGTAGTTAGTTATCTTTAATTTCAACTCTTTTTACGCATCTCTTCATCCTTTTCTTTCCTTCCAGGATATTTGGAATATGACATGGTACCCTAAAGCTGCAGACCATGTGAACACAGCGAAGACATGGTATATTGTTGATGCCACTGATAAAATTCTTGGAAGGCTCGCGTCAACAATTGCTATTCATATCAGAGGAAAAAATCTGGCCACCTATACTCCCAGCGTGGACATGGGGGCATTCGTCATTGTGGTATATAGTCACTTTTACGTAGATTTCCCCCCTCCATTTATATTGTTTTGATACCACTTATAAAACCTTCTGGCAGCTAGAGTAATCTTGGAAAGTCAAAGAGTTCGCATTGCAACTAGTTGTGATATTTAAATTGCCTATTGATATCTTAAACATTTTGGCTAGCTGTCAATCAGTTTGTCTTACATAATGTTGATTTAAAATTTGTTGCTTCATATATATTTGTAGAGATTAGTATATATTATTGTCTGATTTAAGGTCACCTCTAGTAGTTTTGTTGAACTTGATACTTTTTTCTTATCAATCTATGTGCATACGTGTACTTTGTTTCAGATATATACATAATTTACACCTTTTATTTTATATTTTGAAGAATTATAATACATATATTCTTCTCTGTCTTGGTCAAAAATTGTAACTTGTTTTTAAAACTACATCCAGTTTCCTTGTAATTTCTGTTTAACATAAATGGTCAAGACATGCTTTTTAATATGCTCTCTTTATCCCATAATAGTTGTTTCTCTTTTCTTTTTAGAATATCTGAAGGACTTATTAGTGCTTTACACTTTTTTTTGGAAAAGAGAGAAGTGTCTCGTGGGAGGGGGTTCAAATAGAGGTTAATTTTAGACCTCTCGAAAATATTTACACCATTCTTAATAAATTTTTTTTAATTTCCTGAAAGTCAAATGATGACATCTTATTTGCGACAGTGGAAATCTGTGATATACCATATTAATTATTGATCAGGAGAGTTATGGCCCTTCTTGAATACCAACAGGTCAATGCAGAAAAAGTTGCTGTTTCCGGTAAAAAAAGGACCCAAAAACTGTACAGGAGGCATTCAGGAAGACCAGGTGGCATGACAGTTGAAACATTCGATCAAGTCCAACAGAGGCTTCCTGAAAGAATTGTTGAACATGCAGTTCGTGGTATGCTTCCCAAGGGAAGGGTGAGTTTTTTTCATCTCTCTGTTTTATATTTACCCCATTCCTCCCCAGGCTGCAGAAATCTGAGCAGTTACTGCTCTTTCGTAAACATTTTTAGCAAGTATTAGCTGTTCTTTAAGCCAGAATACAAAAGACAATCCTTATCAGAAGGGTCAGTTTTAGAACCGTCAAAGTTAGACCCTATCAACACTGTTGTATCACTTTTGTGTGAAATTTAAAATTCGTTAAGGAACACAAGTTGTGTGTTACATGCCTAAGCCTAAGCTGTGGCTGGAAGAAATATTGAAATTACTTTAGATTGGCAATCTTGCATCTTCTCAAAATATCCTCTTCGACTCCCAAAGCTTAACAGTACCGTCTGTGATTGTAAAAGTATTTGTATTTGATCCTAACATTGTACATACCAGGTCTAGCCATATTGTCATTGACCTCACTGTTCTTTTCCCTTTTGGATAAATAATTTGATTTATTATTTTATTAAAAAGAGAAAAATAATTTGATATCGATAATGTGTATTTTGCTTGCAAATAAATGTGCTAGTTTGTGCCCCGCTGAGCTGCTCCAAATTTGCTTGCTTTTGCAGCTCGGAAGAGCACTATTTAACCATCTTAAGGTATACAAGGGCCCAGACCATCCACATGAGGCGCAAAAGCCAGTCGATTTACCCATTAGGGACAAGAGAATACAGTTGCAGAAGTAAAAATTGACAAAACTTGTACCAGCAGATTCAGCTGGTGACTTCACTTCTTCCTAAACAGGTCATATAGATGCCTTTGTTCTCATGGATTCTGAATTAATGAGGTTGCTCCTTTGTGTGCTTGAAAGCCGTTGTTCTTTTTTTTTAACTCTGTATGTTTATGTATGTGGTTATGGCCTAATTTGTTTCCATCTGAGCCAACTAAACTTGAAATGAGAATCTGTAGGTCTCTATTTTACTTGATTCTGCAGTCTATTTTACGGCTTGTATGTTATATTTGGTAGCTTCGAAAATGAATGAACAATCTGCCGAATGTAACATAGTTGTTTTTAACCAATTGATAGTTTCCAATACAGAGACAAAACTGAATTGGTCTGTTCTGCAATCAGAATGATTATTTCCATTGCTGGTTTACGTACTCCCTTTTGGCTCCTTGTTTCCAAATTGTGGCCTACTTGTTATCAAATTTATCCTTAAAAAGTTGGAAAATGTCGATCCAAATTTAGTGTTACAAGTTAGCTCATCATAAATTACATTGACAAAATAAAAATTACATCTGTGTGTAAAAGATTTCATTCCAAGTATCAGGAACACCAGCAACACACCAGTGGCTGCAGTCTATGCCACCACCATAGGCATATGTGGATGGATGTCCGTCTTTTCTTAACTGAGTGAGCAAAGTGATGTCCAACAAAATAACAGGCGTTGCCATGTTACTCAATATGCTCTTCACTATTGCTTCTCCTGGATATCTATTCCCTGGATAAGTTGATCCTTCTATTGGCTGGGACTGCCCTTCGCAACTCTTCACCATCGGCTCATTCCATTTCTTCCCTCTAACGACAAAAAATCCTAAATCCAGGTAAAGTAAAAACCAACTCCCAAACCCTAGAACAGGATAGAATATATACATTGTTCAACAAATGACAAAATATTCAACAGTTTTTAATTTTTGGTTTTGAAATGAATGTGAAACAACTCGGGTCAAATCCCGAGTCCGGAACAAATCTCGGATCAAATCTTAATACTATTTTCTTGGGTTATCTTATCTTTAGCCCACCACAGGACGGGGAATCAACCTTTCTGTCCCCACATCTGACAATCTGATTGGATGACCTGACCCGAGCTTCCGAGAGTTGGCTTTGATACCGTATGAAACAATCCGGGTCAAATCTCCAGTCCGGAACAAATTTCGTGTCAAATCTCAAGTCCGAATTGAATCAAATTCATTCAAGTAAGTTCTTAAATCACTGACACAATTGTATCTTCTTGGGTCAGGTTTACCCTAAATGTCATAACTGAATGTATTATTTATAGTAACTTAATTCCTAATATACTGACAAATTTTTCACATATCTTTCGATGTAAGATTGGAGTGTTACAGAGTGCACATTGGGTAAACCTCGGCCCTTAGCGCCGTAATAGAGTTTTAAACCATTATTCTGTACCTCCTAGAACTTGAATTCGAACATAAAAAAAAACCCAACTGGACATTGGTTTGGTTTTATTCCTCAGGTTAACTTTTCCAAATACTAAACTCCGACATAAGCAAACATTAAGCAATTGATAAAAGTCTACATAGTTTAAATGTTCAAGAGCTTACTCATTATGGACTGCAGAAATTCCCTGGAAAAAAACTTGAGTTTTAGTAGGATCAATGTTGGAATCAACCCACTTGGCCCAAGTTGTCAAACCTATCTTGTCTTTAATTAATTTATCACCAACTTGAAAGTAGTCCCATCTGCCAGTCACAAAATTCATGTCTTTTTTTTTAAAGTAGAATTTATTTATAATTAAATTTATAGTTTAGTTTAGAATGTACTCCTTTTATTCAAAAATATTAAAATAAAAAGAATATGTAAAATGAAAAATAAAAAAAATGATTTTATATTTTAAAACGGAACCTACGTTTGAAGGTGGCCCTTATGAATGCACCAATGGTAGCTGTTGAAGATCAAAATGTCAATTCCTTTCCAGTGTTTGCTTCTGCTGCTGATTGAGTCCAGCTTCAGAATTCTCCCTATATTTTCATCCACCAAGTCTACCAGAAACCCATCTTTCATAAACATAATTGAAACTCCAAATTCCTTCCAAAAAATATAAATAAAAAACGGTCAAAGGTTTTAGTGCTATTCAAATGAATTACTCCTTCCGTTCTTTAATATAAGTCGTTTTAGAGAAATATTTTTGTTTTTTAATATAAGTCGTTTAAGAATTTTAAATAAGCATTAATTGCTTAGTTTTCAATATTACTCTAAGAATTAAATATAATTTTGATTCTCTCACTATTCTCTGTCGAATAAATAACAATATAAAAAACCGATGCAGTAAGGGTTAAAGACTTAAAGTAAGGACCCAATTTCCAAAATGTACGTTAATTTCAGTTTGGTTTTATAATTATGAGAAATCGTGACATTTTCTAATACTATTATTTTCAAAAGTCACTGAACCCAAGTGGTTTATTTGATCCATGTTATAAGATAATTTTTAACACTCTTCAACTATTTTGAGATATTTAAATAGGTGATTCATATTAAAAAAATTATCTTCAATAATTTTTTCAATCTTAATCATCAAATCTGTAACCTCATTTTCTGTCTTCAAAATATTTATGAAAGAGTAAAAATATTTATTTTGCTTGATGAGTTTGATGTACAACTCATTGAATTGAAGAGACCGATGATGATACACACAATATGAAAGTAGCAAATAATGCTCTTTAAATTGTCACAACAAACTTTAATTTGAAGAGTTTTTTTGCTACTACAGTTGGAGATGCTATATTGAGGTCAAAAAGAAGGAAATGAAGAAGAAGAATTTGACATAATAATATAGTACAAGGTTTTAAACTTACCGGAAATGAAAGAGAGAAAAATGACTTTCTTTGAACCAAACTTGTTAGAATATGAGATCACACACGCACACAAACGATAGAGAATTAAGAAAAACACAAGAGATTTACGTGGTTCCCCAATTTGGGTACTCCACAGGCGGCTGATTGTTTATTGATGATTTCTTAGATACCTAGGGCTTTACAATAGATAGTATTTATAACTACTAATCCTATTCCAATCCTATTTCACATTATGTCTCAATTACCCATAATGTCCCTCATTAATAAACAACTCAGTGTCAGTATTGAGGGGCTTCACTACCGACACTTCGCGACCTTCGGGTTAACCTCGATGGGCTAGTAGTCGTCGCTTCATTTCTGCTTTCCTTTCTTTCGGGACCTTTCTACCGAAACTCGAGACTAGCCTTTTTAGCGACTCCTATATTATGAGTCACAAGTTTCCAACAAATCTCCACCTTGACGAATAACCTCATCCATTTCGAAGATAAAGTCACTTGTCCAATCCGATCTTGGGGGGAATCCTCCAAACTAACATTCGGAGACATTGATCAAGTCCAAGCAATGCTTAAACTTATTCGCGGTCACAGTCTTTGTCAACATGTCAGCTGCATTTTCAGAAGTGTGCACCTTCTCCAATATCACATCCCCAAAGTAGCCTATCGGCTCCTCACTTGTGAAACCTTACGCTAATATGCTTGGTCCTTGCGTGATACACTTGATGCTTTGCCAAGTAAATGGCGCTCTGACTATCACAATACAGCTGTACTCCACCTTGATCTATGCCCAGCTCATTCACAAAACCCTTCAACCATAATGCTTCCTTGCCCGACCTCACCAATGCCATGTATTATTCGAAGAGATAGTAGATAGAGCAACTAGAGATTGAACCATAGATCTCCAACAAATCGGTCCACCTGCCAAAGTAAACACATACCCTGTTGTAGATCTCAAATCATCCAACCTTCCAGCATAATCCGTATCCACATACCCTACAACTGATATCCGAGCCTCTTGCTTCGCAAACATAATCCCATGATTTGCTGTGAGACCCCAGATTTTTATGAATAAATATTTAATTTTCTCGAAATAGTTTTTTGAATATTATGGTGTGAATTTGATATAATGTTATAGTTGTGGATAATATTTATAAATTTTGAAAAGTATGCAAGTTGTTGTATAATATTTGATTGGTCGGGGAATATTCTTTTTGTCGGGAAATATCAGTACGACGGTACAATCATTGGTGGACCCCGCAACAGAATTATTGTCGGATGGAGAAAACGACAAAAATATTTTTATGAGAATAACGGCGGAAGTTTCACAGTTAATCTTGTTGAACTACTTCGGTAGTAAAAATAAAGATGTCGTGTGGTTGCATAAGTAGCTACAGTATTGATTATTGATGCTTTACGTGATAAGTCACTCGTTTTTGTTTTATTGGTATTATTAATGTAATAAAACAGAAAAACTTTTTATAAAAGCAGAATACTTTTATAAAGTTATTCTATAAATAGAATATATTATATTCTATTATGCATATAGTGTTGCATATTAATACTGCATAGTATTTTGTATAGTAAAATCTTTTTATATAAAATGAGAATACTTTTATAAAGTTATCTGTTTTATTAGACAATAATTAGAATATATTATATTTTATTATGCATAGTGTTTGCATAGTACTGATAGTGTTTGCATAGAAAAATCTTTTATAAAGTTATTCGTTTTATTAGATTATAAATAGAATATATTATATTTTATTTAAAAGATTTTGCTTTAAATATGGACCGTCCAGATTAAAAAGTAAATCAACTGGACCGTTCATGAATTAGTTACTATGTAGTCCATTCTTCTATAAATAGAAGCTCGTTCCTTCATTATTTCTTATGAATTCCTTTGAAACTCTAGAGAGAAACTATAGAGAGAGTTCTTCTTCTATAATCTTGGCGTATTTCTTTAGAGTTTAAGAAAACTTTGAAAGCATAGTACAAGTTTTCTTTGAGTATATCCTCATTTCTACCAAATTGAATACTCTTTCTTTCAAAGGTGGGGATATTATTTGTTGACTCGTAAAGGGTATTCTTTCTTTCTTATTCATAAAGAGAACTTACATTATTCCATTCTTTATTATTCTCATTGGAATAACTTTGATATCTGTGAGGATACCCTATACTTGGTGAAATTCTTACATTATTCCATTCTTTATTATTATGTTGGAATAACTTTGTTTATCGCAATCTGCATACGTGGTGAAATTCTTCTAATATTTCGCTTTCTTTAATATAATGTTGGAATATTACATCATGTAATGCGTTTTACGCCGGGCCTAGTTCCATTATTTATTATTACATTGGAATATCACATGCGTGTGTTTCACTGTGGGACCTAGTTCCATTCTTTAATATTACATTGGAATATCACATGCATGCATTTTATGGGACTGGTTCCGATTATTTATTATTCTGTTGAAATATCTTGTCGGTCGTATTACGCTTTGACTGGTTAGATTATTTAGTATTCATTGGAATAACTTTGTCATCGCAAGATACCGCATGCATGGTGATTTTGTTGTTATTCCATTCTTTATTATTCCATTTGAACATCTTATCGGTGCAAATTTACTTTGACGACATTCCGTTATTATTATTCATTGGAATAACGCCATACATCACGATGTCCGCATGCGTGTGTTTTTTTTTTGTTATTCCATTCTTTATTATACTCAGTTGATTAAAGTTTTGACTTCTATACTCCATAAAATTAGTGGAATATTCTTGATATTTGCGCTTCATCTAGTATCTTTTCATGGAAATATTCTTTTGGGCATTCTTGAATTTTACTTTACAAAACAGTATCATGTTGAGAATTCGTACATTATTAGTTCCTGAATAAATTAATTCTTGAACTTGTTTTATTGAATTCTTATATCATTGTCATCATCCTCATGTTTATTTTTTTTTTGAAAGTCATCTGTGGCCTGTAGTGCATAGATGGACTTGGTATGATTATGACCAGGGATTATTCATTATAATCATTAGTAATGTTACAAAATGATGTGGAAAAAGTCCTCATTGGCCGTAGTGCATTGATGGATAGTTTTTGGTATGATTATGGCTATGGATTCTCTTTGGTAGTAGTGCAAAGATGAATTGTTTTATGGCGTGATCGGGGACCGTTGATGAAAACATGATTATCTTAAGTAGTAGTGCATGGATAATTCGTGGTCGTGATACTTAAAGAATATCCTTCGTCAGTAGTGTAGGGGTGATTCGATGATGTGGATTATTTATTAAAATTTGAGTCCCAACGATAAAAGTGATGAAAACCTTTTAAATCATAGAGGATAGTAGATTTTATTCCTACTTGACTCTTCTAATGGATTGTTTGTTAAAGCTGCAGATTAAACTTGATAGTTATTATATTTTATAAGTTTAACTTTGTTGAAGGCTAACGATAAATTATTTTGCATTATCTTAGTCATAATATTTCTTCTTTGGGCTAGTTGAGCTCACCCTTTCTTTCACTATTCTCTTCGTGAAATGAGAGCGTAAATTTGGGACTAGTCGAGAAGCAGTGATGTACCTAGATGGTGCATTAGTAGGCCTCACTATTACGTGAAATAATGTGATAATAATTGTAATGAGGACTCCTTTTGAGTTTGTATACTCTCTAGTAGACAATATTTGTATTCAAACTCACAGTTTATGTTTTGTCGTATTATATACCTATACGGTTGTATTATTAAGTTGTATTTGAATTACATGCACCGTATGATCCTGGCGACTCAAGATGGGTGATGTATACCTAATTTTGGGGGCGTCACGGTTGAGTATCAAAGCTTAGGGATATGATGTAAGACCCAGAAATTTTTAAATAAAAGGAATTTCCTTTATTTATTATTTTGAAATAGTAAGGGTTGATTTGATTAATGTGGATAGTTAAGGGTTAAATACGTAAATATTTCAAAATAAGCAAGTGGTTATAAAATATTCATTATTGTGGGGAATATTCGTTTGGTCGTGGAATATTAAAATCTTGTCGGGGAATATTAAATGCGGCACATGTGACCATGTATGTGGGCCCATGCTTGAAAGCGATTGGATGAAGAAAAGCGACAAATATAAGTTGTTTTTTAAATAACTTGGCGTAGTTATTACAGATTATCTTGTTGGAATAACCGGTGGTTAAAACACACTAATCGCGTTGTTGAGCGAGAGAAGATACCGGTATTGCACCAATTATTGATTCTTACGTGAAGAAGCACTTTACTCAATAATGTTTGATAATTCTTATTCGATATTTTATTGAGTTAATAATTCTTTGCGTTGATATTTTATATTATTGTTGTTTGATAATTGTCATTAAGTATTTTTCATTATCGAAGCAATAATTCATATTATCCGAATAATATTATTAGATAACATTATTGGCAATGTCTAGAAAGTTCATCTAAGGAGAGGTTTGGTCACCTAATGCTTGCCGCCAAGATGAAGAAATTCTTATTGGAAAGCCCCTCTTTCCAGGAAGCGCACGGTTGTCAATATTGTGATTACGTAATATTATTTGTGAATAATTAATTATTGATTTATATGATGAGGAAAATATTGATTTTATGTGGATATAGATGGAGAAAATTTTTAAAATGACAATTGTTGAAAATTAATATTTTATCTTTTTACGATAAAATAATTCATTTAAATATATTATTTTAATAATATATTAACGGTGATATTTTTACAACGAATGTGGGATATATGAGTATACGAGGAGGAAGAGTATTTTTGTTGCAATAAATGTTTAAAACATGTTAAACATGTAAATTGGACCCCATTTATTGGTGAAATTTGATTATAGCTGTAAAATCGCTTGCGTTTGTGGATTTCGGTCAATTTTTGTTTGGAATTTGGAAAAACTTTCTTCTGCAAAGTTGTAGAGAATTGAATTTCCTATAAAACTCATGAGATTCGAATTTTCTGATGAAAGGGCTATTTATTATGAATTATTGAAGTTCGAAGCTCAAAATAATTGATTTTTGTAAGTTTTAATTATTTATTTTATGAAAAACGTTTTTTATCATTTCTTTCTAGAAGGTTGGCATGTGGGAAATGTTGGGATCTGATTTCCAAAGAGGCGTAGAAATTTATTAATAATAATATATTTTATTAAATTTTCTGCCTTTGGTGTTCTAAGCATTTTCCTATAAATAGGGTCTTAGGTTAGAATTGAAAATCACCGAGAAGCTGAAGTTTTCTCTCTATATTATTGAGCGTATTCTTGTGAGTATTTTGAGTATACTTTGAGTATTGCTATACTGATCTGCAAGTCCAAGTCATGCTTTATATCAGGTGTTTCAAATTTAGAAATCTCGATCTTTCGAGTAAGGGATTTTTTTTTTGTAATGATATTATTTCTTCAATATCATTATCTTTGAAATGTTGATCTGAAGTTTTTATCAAATTTGGAACTTTTTCATGCTCGGGGTTACTTATTCATGGGTTCTTATTCATGAGTTCTTATTCATGAGTTCTTATTCACGATTCTTATTAAAGTACTATTCATGAAGCGTGAAGATGTTTTTTTGTGGAATTTCTATCTTTTGGTGTGAGTTACTTATTCACGATACTAAGCCTTTATTCACGATATCTGACTATTCACTATATAGACTTATTCATAGAAAAATAAAATTTCTTCTTTTTCGTCAAAACATCTAATACGGATACTAACTCGATTGTATCCATGTTTTGATCATTCTTGAATTTTACACCACTATGATTATTTTTGAGGTATTTTTGGGCGTGGATAAAACCAAGTATGAATCCTTAATCCTTAATCCTTGTCATTTTGTTTCTTTGGATTCGTTTCTTTAAAAAAAATATTTTCATCATCCTCGGTCTTAAATGATGATATTATGGAATATCTTTGGCACGTAGTGCAAAGATGAATGATTTCTTAAGAATATCTTTGGCACTGTAGTGCAAAGATGAATGATTTCTGAAAAATATCTTTGGCCCGTAGTGCAAAGATGAACATGTGTTTAAATGAACATGATTACGGTGATGAATATCTTTGGCCCGTAGTGCAAAGATGAATATTTGATTCAGAGCGTATATTGATTGATGTTCTGAGGGGATAAAAGATGAGCGATGAACTTTTAAATTCATACATAGAAGATAGTAGTTTGCATTCTCTACTTAACTCTTCTAATGAATTATTATTTCATTGCGAATATTGATTTAAAATTTGTTGTCTATTGTATTCTATTATATTTTTTCCTGTTGAAGACTAACGATAATTTGTTGTATATTATCTTAGTCATAATATTCTTTATCTTGAGCTAGTTGAGCTCACCTTTTCCTTTTTGTTCCATTTTTCTCAGGAGGCGAGAATATAAGTGATGAGTCGTGGGGTATGGAATGAAGGTTTTAGAAAGGGTTGTTTAGTAGTCCTCACCATTTTTGTAAAATAATGTATCAATAAATGTGATGAGGATTTATTTGAGTATAGATATTGTCAGAAGATAATATTTGTATTTAAACTCGCTTTTTCTTGTTGTAATAATAAAGTTGTAGTTGTTTACATACCGTGTATTGACAACTCGAATGGGTGATGTATACCTATTTTGGGGGCGTCGCGGTTGGTATCGAGCTTAGGATATGATCTCTGGCGGAGATCGGGGAATAGAACTAGGAGGGGGAGGCGAGTAAATCCTTATTTAGTGTGTCCTACCTAAGCTTATTTGTTAGTTGGTCAAGATATAGGGATATTATGTGATATATTGATTTCTTAATTAACCCTTGTTTTATGACGATGTTGAGAATGTCGATTTGAGAATATTAACAATGGAAATGAGACCAGTGGAGATGCTGTCTGTACTCACCAACGAGGAGAGCGCGGCACAGTGGTGGCAATGTTCCTCCTGTGAACAACACCATTGAAAGAGATGATGAGCGAGGGATGTTTAGAAGTTTTTTGCGATTCACGCAAAAATCAGACGAGGAAACTTCGTGTTCAAAATCTGAGGAGAAATGATAGCAATTCACGGGTTGTCACAAACCAAGCGATTCAAAGAGTTGGGACCACGAATTTAAGGAAAGCGAGATCCGATCATGGCGGAAACATGGGTCAAAACAAATTACCAAGATATTCGATGTCTTGGGATGCGGAGGAACGAAGGTTCCATTCGCCACCTTTATGTTAAAGTGTGGAAAGGCAGACTACTAGTGGGAGTCGTGAAGCGTACCCATCCAAACCGCACTTTTCGGCATATCTTGGGAGACGCGTTTGAAGCTATTTAATGACAAATACTTTCACGAAAGTGTTAGTCATATGAAGGAAGTGGAGTTCATCGATTAGAACAAAACAACATGGCGGTGTCTCGATGACGAGGCAAAGTTTGCAGAGTTATCGAGTTTGCACCTCATTTGGTGGAGAATGAGGAAGCGTATGACGCGGATGTTTCTTAGAGGTTTGAAACGGCGTCGTCGATTATCTCATTTCTCATAAATTTTCTCTTTATTCAGGATGTTGTAAATGAGGGCTCAATTATTAGGCGAGATAACGAGTACGGTCGATTGAGGACCACAACCGGATCGTCTCGCGGAGATAGCGATCAGCAGAATAATGATAACCAATGGAGAAAGAAAGCAGAGACGGACAAAAATGGTTACCACTCTGGTGGTAATCATAGCCGTGAAAATAGAAGAAGCGAGTCGGAGGAGATTTTAAAAGAGGAGATTTAACAACGACCGTATGAAGATGAGCAGTCTTGCGAAGACAAGCGGTTCTAAGGAGGAGAACGACCACCCCGTATATGCTACAAATGCGGAAAAGAGGACATATCATCCAAACGCCCCTGACAGATTCAAGGTATGCTATAATTGTGGAAAGGAAGGACATATCGCTCGAGATTAGACGATGGCGAAACCTAGTTCATGGGGGACGGTGACTCAAAAGACATCCCGAGAAAAAGTCAAAGTCAACGATTCCGGAAGAAGGCGTTTGTTGTGGTGGTCATAATGCGAGGAACCCAAACGAGGTGATCACGGGTAAGCTATTTATAAATTCTTGCGAAGTTTTATACCTTACTTGATACCTGGGGTCTACCCATTCATTTATCTCTCCTGCGTGTGCTCAACGTTTAAACTTGACTCAGGAGAAATTAGACTTTGACTTTATCTGTGGAAACTCCGTTAGGAGAAACTTTCATCACATCCATTGTTTATAAATCTTGTTTGATTCAAGTTGGCACCATTACCTTTACGTTGACCTTATCTCTTTAAAGATACTTGCTTTTGATGTGATTTTAGGGATTGATTGGTTAACTACTCATCATGCCAAAATTGATTGTTTTCGTAAGGTTGTTAGTTTTCATATTCCTAACCAACCGATTGTATGCGAATTCAAGCAACTAAACCATTAAAATCAATCAACATCATATCTAATCATAAAGCTATTCGTTTATTAAAAAGCGGATGTCAAGCTTTCTTAGCCCATGTTATGGATTTGAATAAAGACACGTCAAATTTGAATAATATTCTGTTGTTATTGACTTTCCGACGATTTCGAAGAACTTCCTTGCCTACCCCGAGCGTGAAGTTGAATTCTTTATTGATCTTGAAACTGCACAAAGCCCATTTCTAAAACCCCATATCGAATGGCTCCTATTGAACTTGAGGAGTTAAAGGTCCAACTACTGAGAATTGTTGGACATCGGTTTCATTAAATCTGGTCGTCGTCTCCTTGGGGTGCTCTGTTTTATTTGTAAAGAAGAAAAGGCGGGAGTATGCGACTTTTGTATTGACTATCGGGAATTGAACCATGTCACCATCAAGAATAGGTATCTCTACCTCGTATTGATGACTTGTTTGACCCGATTCTGCAAGGGCACAATTCTTTTCAAAAATCGATCTTCGATTACGGATATCATCGGTGAAGATTAGGCGAGGATATTCCAAAGGCGCCTTCGTAACTTCGGTATGGGCATTATGAATTCTTAGTCGTGTCTTTCGGACTAACTAATGCTCCTGCTGGCTTTCATGGATGATGATGGTAAAGTATTCAAGGAATATTTGGATCAATTCGTTGTTGTCTTTATTGATGACATCCTCATATATTCCAAAAGCCGTGAAGATCATGAGCACCATTTGAAGTTTGGTACTCGAAAGGCTTCGTGAAAACCAACTATATGCCAAATTGAAGAAATGCTAGTTACGGCGAGGAAGTAGCATTCCTTGGGCACGCAATGGTGTCGAAACATGGAGTATCTGTTGATCCGTCGAAGATTGAATCAATACAAAGTTAGGGAGCAACCGAAGTCGGTGGACCAAGCACGTAGCTTTTGGGCTTAAAGTGGTTATTATCGGAGATTCGTGGAAGGGTTTTCTCGAATCGCTACTCCATTAACTTCATTTAACTCGGAAGGATACAAAATTCGTTTGAGGCGAAGAATGCGAGAAAAGTTTCAAGAGCTTAGAGGAGACTTATTTTTAAGACTGTTCTAACAATACCATCTGGTTCGGATGGATTTGTTATCTACAAACGATGCTTGTGCAAAGGGTTAGGATGTGTTCTCATGCAACGTGGGAAAGTCATAGCCTATGCCTCATGACAACTTAAAAGAGTATGAGAGGAATTATCATACTCATGATCTAGAGTCACAAAGTGATCGTTTTTGTTAAAGATATGGAGGCACTATCTATATGGGGAGAAAGTGGAGATATATTCGGACCATAAAAGCCTTAAATATTTCTTCACTAAAAAAAGAACTCAACATGCGGGCAATGACGTTGGCTCGAGCTATTGAAAGACTACGACCACACTATTGATACCATCTGGTAAAGCAAACGTGGTAAATAACGATTGAGTAGAAGATCATATCGCGAGGAACGAGTGCGATGATGTCAAGTATACGATAGAACCAACTTTAATAGAAAAAGTTAAGGTTGCTCAAGCCACCGCAGGCGAGGATGCGATGCGTATGAAGAAGAAAGTACTGAAGGAGCTATTCCGTAAGCGAGAATTGATGAAGAAGGAATACTTGAGTCCACTCTAGACTTTGTGTTCCTAACGACTCGATTTGAAGTACAAGATTATGATGGAGGCACACAATACGCCATTTGCAATCCATCCCGGAAGTACTAAAATGTATCGTGATCTTGACATACATTTTGGTGGAACAATATGAAGAGATAGATTGCAAAGTTTATCTCGATGTGTTTAACTTGCCAGCGATGTAAAGGCGGAGCATCTTGTACCTAAGGGTCCGTTGCAACCACTTGAGATTCCGGAATGGAAGTGGGAACACATTACTATGGATTTCGTTCTGGGTCTTCCTACGGTTTCTCAAGGCATCAATGCTATTTGGGTTATTGTTGATAGATTAACCAAGTCCGCTCATTTCTTGCCGTCACGGAGACTTATTCCTTGAACATCTTCTTTAGTATGTGACGTGAATGAGATTGTGAGGTTGCATGGCATGCCTGTATCCATAGTTTGGATCGTGACCCAAGATTCACTTCAAGATTTTGGGTTAGCTTGCAAAAAAAAGCTATGGGCGCGGATTTGCGATTTAGTTGGCATACCATCCCCAAACGGATGGACAATCGGAGGACTATTCAAACTCTTGAAGATTTATTAAGACTCTGTGTCCTAGACTTCAAGAGGCGGTTGGGATAAGTATTTACCATTGGTGGAATTCTCCTACAACAACAGTTATCGTGCAAGTATAGGTGTGGCTCCATTGAAGCATTATATGGGCCGAAAATGTCGTTCTCCAATATGTTGGGATGAGGTGGGTGAAGCAACATTGTTGGGACCCGAGTTAGTACGTATGACTCACTAGAAAAGATCCAAATGATTCGACAACGTATACAAACGGCACAAGATCGACAAAAGAGTTATAAGGATCTTCATCGAAAGGACGTGAAATTTAATGTAGGGATCATGTATTGTTGCGAGTTGCTCCATGGAAGGAGTTACAAGATTTGGGAAAGAGGAAAGCTCGATCCACGATTTATTGGTCCATTTCAAATTCTTGACCGAGTAGGAAATGTAGCCTATAGACTTGCGTTACCTCGAGTATGTCTCGTGTTCATAATGTGTTTCACATATCCAGCACTTCAGTAAATATGTGAAAGACCCGAACCACGTTATTGAGTTAGAAGCCGGACGAGATAGTGAAGACTTAACGTATGAGGAGGTACTGTCAAGATCTTGGATAGGAAGGAGCATGTCCTACGCCATGAAAGGTCATACCACAAGTTAAAGTTTTGTGGAGGAATCATGCTATAGAGGAAATGACAGGGAATTGGAAACGGAAATGAAAGCGAGGTATCCTCACCTTTTGAAACACACGAGTACGTCACGTCGATTTCGAGGACGAAATTTCATAAGGAGGGAGGTTGTAAGACCAGAAATTTTTAAATAAAAAGGAATTTCATTTATTTATTATTTTGAAATAGTAAGGGTTGATTTGATTAATGTGGATAGTTAAGGGTTAAATACGCAAATATTTTAAAATAAGTGAGTGGTTATAAAATATTCATTATTATTGGGGAATATTCGTTTGGTCGTGGAATATTAAATGCTTTGTCAGGGAATATTAAATGCAACACGTAGCGACCATGTGTGGGCCCCATAACGTGAAAGCGATTGGATGAAGAAAACGACAAATATAAGTTGTTTTTAAATAACTTGGCAGTTATTCCAATTATTGTTGGAATACCCGGTGGTTAAAACACACTAATAAGCGTTGTTGACAAGAAAGTAGCTACCGGTATTGCACCAATTATTGATTCTTACGTAAGAAGGCACTACTCAATAATGGTTACAATAATTCTTGCTCGTAATTTTATTGAGTTAATAATTCTTTGCGTTGATATTTTATATTCTTTGTTGTTTGATAATTGTCATTACGAAGATTTTCATTATCGAAGCAATAATTCATATTATCTGAATAATATTATTAGATAACATTATTGGCAATGTCTAGAAAGTTCGTCTAAGGAGAGGTTTGGTCACCTAATCGCGCTGCCAAGAAGAAGAAATTCTTATTGAAAGCCCCTCTTCCCTGAGGCTGGCACGGTTGTCAATATTGTGATTACGTAATATTATTTGTGAATAATTAATTATTGATTTATATGATGAGGAAAATATTGATTTTATGTGGATATAGATGGAGAAAATTTTTAAAATGACAATTGTTGAAAATTAATATTTTATCTTTTACGATAAAATAATTCATTTAAATATATTATTTTAATAATATATTAATGGTGATATTTTACAACGAATGTGGGATATATGAGTATCTGAGGAGGAAGAGTATTTTTGTTGCAATAAATGTTTAAAACATGTTAAACATGTCGGTGGACCCCATTTATTAGTGAAATTTGATTATAGCACGTAAAATCGCTTCGTTTGTGGATTTCGGTCAGTTTTGTTTAGAATTTGGAAAAACTTTCTTCTGCAAAGTTGTAGAGAATTGAATTTCCTATAAAACTCATGAGATTCGAATTTTCTGATGAAAGGGCTATTTATTATGAATTATTGAAGTTCAAGTCTCGAAATAATTGATTTTTGTAAGTTTTAATTATTTATTTTATGAAAACATTTTTATCATTTCTTTCTCATAGGTTGGCATGTGGGAAATGTTGGGATCTGATTTCCAAAGAGGCGTGAGGGAAATTTATTAATAATAATATATTTTATTAAATTTTCTCGCTTTGTGTTTAAGCATTTTCCTATAAATAGGGTGCTTAGGTTAGAATTGAAAATCACACGTAAGCTGAAGTTTTCTCTCTATATTATCGGCGTATTCTTGTGAGTATTTTGAGTATACTTTGAGTATTGCTATCTGGTGCAAGTCCAAGTCATAGCTTTATATCAGGTGTTTAATTTAGAAATCTTGATCTTTCGAGGAAGAGAGATTTTTTTTTTTTGTAATGATATTATTTCTTCAATATCATTATCTTTGAAATGTTGATCTGAAGTTTTATCAAATTTGGAACTTTTTCATGTGGGGTTACTATTCATGGGTTCTTATTCATGAGTTACTATTCATGAGTTCTTATTCACGAGTTCTTATTCACGAAAGTACTATTCATGAAGCGTGAAGATGTTTTTGTGGAATTTCTATCTTTTGGTGTTGAGTTACTATTCACGATATCGGACTATTCACGATATCTGATCTTATTCAATTTAGAAAAATAAAATTTCTTCTTTTTCGTCAAAACATCTATTACGGATACTAACTCGATCGATTGTATCCATGTTTTGATCATTCTTGAATTTTACACCACTATGATTATTTTTGAGGTATTTTGGACGTGGATAAAACCAAGTACGAATCCTTAATCCTTAATCCTTGTCATTTTGTTTCTTTGGATTCGTTTCTTTAAAAAAATATTTTCATCATCCTCGGTCTTAAATGATGATATTATGGAATATCTTTGGGCTGTAGTGCAAAGATGAATGATTTCTTAAGAATATCTTTGGCACTGTAGTGCAAAGATGAATGATTTTGAAGAATATCTTTGGCGTAGTAGTGCAAAAGATGAACATGTGTTTAAATGAAATGATTAATTGATGAATATCTTTGGCGTAGTGCAAAGATGAATATTTGATTCGGATGTATATTGATTGATGTTACTGGGGGATAAAAGATGAGGCGATGAACTTTTAAATTCATACATGAAGATAGTAGTTTGCATTCTCTACTTAACTCTTCTAATGAGTTATTATTTCATTGCGAATATTGATTTAAAATTTGTTGTCTATTGTATTCTATTATATTTTTTTTCCTGTTGAAGACTAACGATAATTTGTTGTATATTATCTTAGTCATAATATTCTTTATCGAAAGCTAGTTGAGCTCACCCTTTTCCTTTTTGTTCCATTTTTCTCGTGGAGGCGAGAATATAGCGAAAGACGAGTTGGGGTATGGAATGAAGGTTTTAGAAAGGGTTGTTTAGTAGTCCTCACCATTTTGTAAAATAATGTATCAATAAATGTGATGAGGATTTATTTGAGTATAGATATTATCAGAAGATAATATTTGTATTTAAACTCACGCTTTTCTTGTTGTAATAATAAAGTTGTAGTTGTTTACGTATCATGTATTGACAACTCAGAATGGGTGATGTATACCTATTTTGGGGGCGTCACATATGATCCCCGGGTGAGATGTGAGACAAGAACTAGGAGGGAGAGATGGAGAATTCCTTCATTTAGTATGACCTACCTAAGTTTATTTGGTATTTAATTGGTGATTCATAGTATAGGGATAATATGTGATATGTTAATTAACCCTTGTTTTGTGACAGTGTTTGAAAATGGCATATGAAAATGCTGAGATAGACAATGAAGTACATGAGACCGTTGAGTCAGCTCAACCAAAAGGTAACGACCAACAACACGATAATAATCATCTGGGTAAGCGGGCCATTGAAACAATGATAACCATTGTGGGGAAATTATCATGCCAAGAATGGTAACCACCACCGGTGGTAATCATGACCAAGATAATAAGTGGAAATTTCAAGAAGAGAAGGTCATTTAGATCGATTTTGTCGTATAGTGAAGTCACGCCCAAATTTGGGACGTGGTACCAAAAAGGCGGATCTGGAAAAAACAAAGTCGGTGGTTTCGGGAAGGCGTTTTCGTGACTTCTCAAAAAAAGCGAGTGACCCGAACGAAGTTAGCACGGGTTAGTTAATTATAAATTTTCTTGAAGTCTTCACCCTTATTCCAGTATGGACAGTCCCTTTTGAAGTGTCCTGTCTCGCGACATCTGAAACACTTATACTCCTTAGGCTTAGGAGTCCTGCCCCTCGACTTAGATTTCCCCTGCGTTCCTAGTTTCCCTCTATCCGATTTTCTGCCACGTTGCTCTCCACCTTTTACCACCAGCCCTTCACCCGAAATACCCTCAGATTGTTGCTTCCGCTGATTAAACATTAGTAGAGCAGACGTGACTTCTTCCAACTTCAGAGTTTGTTTTCCCCATAGGAGAGTTGTCACAAGATTCTCCATGGAACCCGGTAGAGAACACAGTAACATCACGCCTGGTCTTCTTCCTCGAATTTCATTTCAATCCTTAGCAAGTCGCTAATTATTTGATTGAACGTGTGAATGTGTTGAATAAGCTCGGAACCTTCAATCATCTTTAACCCAAACAGTTTTTGCTTCAGAAACAGTTTATTTGTCAATGACTTCGACATATACCTGGATTCCAATTTACTCTATACACCCGATGGCGATTCATCACCGATCACGTGATACATAACCTCGTCTGCTCGACACAAACGAATTGTACTTACCGCCTTCGTTTGGAGTTCATCCCAGTCATCAGTCGTCATGGACTCCGGTTTCTTCTTTAACGCCTTCACCAATCCCTGTTGCACCAACAGATCCTTTACCCTCTGTTGCCATAGCCCAAAATTCCCAGTCCCATCAAACTTCATCACATCAAACTTTGTCACCGATGAATTTGATGTCATCGTTCTTCACGTGTTAAACCCGAGCTCTGATACCAATTTGTTAGAATATGAGATCACACACATGCACACAAACGATAGAGAATTAAGAAAAACACAAGAGATTTACGTGGTTCCCCAATTTGGGTACTCCACGGGCGCTTGATTGTTTATTGATGATTTCTTAGATACCTAGGGCTTTACAATAGATAGTATTTATAACTACTAATCCTATTCCAACCCTACTTCACATTATGTGTGACGCCCCCAAAATTAGGTATACATCACCCATCTTGGGTCGCCACTTACATTACATAGTAATTTAAATACAACTTAATACATAAAGCGTGAGTTTAAATACAAATATTGTCTACTAGATATTATACAAACTCAAAAAAGAGTCCTCATTACAATTATTATCACACTTATTTCACACGAATAGTGAGGACTACTAATGCTATCTGGGAGGACCATCACTCGTTTTTCCCAGGCTTCGTCCAAATTTATATTCTCATTTCACGAAGAAACGGTGAAAGAAAGGGTGAGCTCAACTAGCCCAAGAAGAAATATTATGACTAAGATAATGCGAGAATAAATTATCAATAGTCTTCAACAATGTTAAACCGATAAAATACAATGAAACCCGGTTTAAGCTGCAATTGGAATACGCAATCCATTAAAAGAGTCAAGTGGAAAATAAAGTTTACTATCTTTTAGGTTTTAAAAGGTTTTCATCATGTTATAAATTGAGACTTAGCTTTAATAAATATTCCACATCATCGAATCACCCCCGCTTGACTACGGCCGAGGATATTCTTTAGTATCACGACCACAATTATTCACACACTACGGGCCAAGAATATTTGTGTATTCATTAATGGTCATGATCATGCCAACAATCGTCCATCAATGCACTACTGACCATCGAGGATTTTTATCACATCATTTGTAACATTACGGTCATGATTAATAGAATAGTCTCTCTCGGTCATAATCATACCAAGTCCATCTATGCCTTCTACGTGCCACGGATGACTTTCAACATAATATAAACATGAGGATGATGACAATGATATAAGAATTCAATAAAACAAGTTCAAGAATTATTTTATCCAGAATTATTAACGCCCAAATTATCAACATGATCTTTGTTTTGTAGAGTAAAATTCAAGAATGATCGGAAGAATATTTTCATGAAAAGATCTTTGGATGAAACACAAATATCAAGGATATTCCACTAATTTTCATGGAGTATAGAAGTCAAAGTTTTAACCAATTTGGGTATAATAAAGAATGGAATAACAAAAGAAATCACCACGCATGCGATAGACCGCATGCAGACGTGTTATTCAATGTAATAATAAATAACGGAACCGTGTCAAAGGTGAAATTCACACAAGCATGGATGTTCCAACAGAATAATAAAGATGGAACCGGATCCGGTGTAAAACACATGAGAGGATATTCCAACATAATAATAAAAAGCGGAACCAGTCCGGGTGTAAAACACATGCAGACAGGATGTTTCAACAGAATAATAAAAAGCGGAACCGAGTCGGTGTAAAACACACAGACAAGATGTTCCAATGTAATAATAAAGAGCCGGAATCGAGGTTAGGTGTAAAACACATGACGCATGGATGTTCCAAATGAATAATAAAAGAATGTCACCAAGTATAGGGTAAACCACGTATCTGAGTTATTCCAACAGAGTAATAAGCAACGGAATAACAAATGATTCTCTTCATGAATAAGAAAGAATAACACCCCTTACATTTGGTAGGAGATTGAATCTGCAGCGATGTAGTAAACAAAATACTTCTTCTTCTTCTCTCTTATTCTCTCTATACTTTCTCTCTCTATAGCTTGAATGAATTAAGTGAAAATAATGAAGCCCTAGGCCTCTATTTATAGAAGATTTCTAGCTTAAGCACCGCCAGTGTGAAAAGCAAGTGGCTCGACGACTAATGATGTGAAAAGAAAAGTGGTTTTGACGCTTTTGTAATGTGAAACGACAAGTGGTTCGGCGCTTTGTAATGTGAAACGACAAGTGGTTCGACGTACGGTAAAGGTAATTACTATTAACGAAGGTAATTACTATTCACAAGGGTAATTACTATCGACGAAGGTAATTACTATCGACGAAGGTAAATACTATATCTATTTAATGAAGGTAAATACAATTCACAAAGGTAATTACTATTCACAAAGGTAATTACTATCGACGAAGAGACTCTTAGATGATGACATATGGGCCCCCATAAAATAATCAAACTTACCACAAACGTCTCATAATGGACTCTTTATATACATTAAGGATTGAATAAATATTACCACAAATCATTTTATTTTTAATCAACACATATTTAATCTTTCAACAATTATTAATCATTTATAACTTTGTCGTCTCAATTATTGATTTAATACTATAACATATTATACTGAGATGATCTTTGTGATAATAATTGAATCAATAATATAAGAGATACGATCGCAAAGAATTATCGTGAAGTAATAATTGAAAGCATAGTGGTGACTTCTCACGTAAGCATCAATAATCAATACAATGTAGTGTGCTACTATGCAACCGCGTAGACATCGTATTTTTTACCCGGGGGTAGTTCAACAGCTTTTAACGGTAACACCTCCATCGTTATTTTTATAAAATATTTTTGTCGTTTTCTCAATCCGACAATAATTCTGTTGTGGGGTCCACCAATGATTGAGCCGTTGTACGAATATTCCCTAACAAAAAGAATATTCCTCGACCAAACGAATATTTTATAACAACTTGCATACTTTGCAAAATTTATAAATATTACCCACAACTATAACATTATATCAAATTTATTCCATAATATTCAAAAATAATATTTATAGAAAAATTCATCTTTATTTATAAAAGTTGGGGTCTTACATTATGTCTCAATTACCCATAATGTCCCTAATTAATAAACAACTCAGACAGATTGGCGTGGTGGCGTCTCGACTTTCCCCCCTAGACGACCTCGAATTGACCACGATGGGCTAGTCTTGTGCTTCCGGCTCATTCTCACTTCGCCGGGACCTTCGATAGAGCTCAAGACTTAGCCTTTTTCAGCGGCTCCCATATTATGAGTCACAAGTTTTCAACAAAACTGTAATTAGAGCTGGGCACTGCATTATAAATCATGCAACTTAGTGATTGCCACTGGTTAGAGCTTAAAGAATCTCCCACAAACATTATTTTTTCTCTCTACATCTCTCCAAAAAATCCTGACCGTCGAATCTGCATTATTTAATAATTACCAATAATGATCATATATATATATATATATATATATATAAATCCAGAAAAAAAAACCTGATTTGCCAAGTACATATATATGATCAATATTATGTGCCTTGGTAAGTTGCAGCCATTAGGCTTCCATCTATATTTGAGATAAAAATGATCAGGTAAAACACACGATGGGATGTTCCAATGAATAATAGAAGAATGTCACCAAGTATAGGGTGGTAGCAGTATACAAAGTTATTCCAATGAATAATAAAGAATGGAACAATGTAAGGATTTCACCAAGTATAGGGTAGTCGCACAGATCTGAGTTATTCCAATGTAATAATAAGGAATGGAATAAGCGATGTACTCTTCATGAATACAAAAGAATAATATCCTTACAAGTACAACAAATAATATTTCCTACCTTAGAAGAACCGAATATTGGCAAAGTGAAGTAAAGAGAATACTTTTCTTCTTTCTCTCTATATTTTTCTCTCTACAGAGTTTTCGGTGAATTCGTAAGAAAATAATGAAGGAATGAGCTTCATTTATAGGAAAATAGAATGCATAGTAATTAATCCATGAACGGTCCAGATTGATTTACTTTAACTCGGCATTCCATATTTAAAGCAAAATCTTTTAAATAAAATATAATATATTCTATTTATATAAAAATATTTTACTACGCAAACACTACGCAACACTACGCAAAAACTACTATCATAATAAAATATAATATATTTATTTTATGTAATAACTTTAATAAAGTATTCGCATTTTATATAAAAGATGTTTCATTTTATTACGTTAATAATCTGAATAAAACAAAACGTCATTATCATTATAATAATTCATATTATTAATCGATAATAATGGAATTAAACCGAGTGAAACACACATAAAGATCGATAATCAATACCGTGTCTTCTTATGCAACCACACGACATCGTATTTTTTTACTACCGAGTAGTTCAACAAGATCAACGGTAAAACTTCCGCCGTTATTTCAATAAAATATTTTTGTCGTTTTCTTAATCCGATAATAATTACATTATGGGGTCCACCAATGATTGAGTAGTTGTATTTAATATTCCCCGCTAAACCGAATATTCCCCACCAATCGAATATAATATAACCACTTGCATACTTTTGCAAAATTTATAAATATTACCCATAACTATAACATTATATCAAATTATTCCATAATATTCAAAAATAATATTTATAGAAAATTCATCTTTATTTATAAAAAGCTGGGGTCTTACACATAATGTCCCTAATTAATAAACAACTCAGACAGATTCTGCCGTCTGTGAGCCATCACGCCCTCGCGACCTTCTAAGTCAACCACGATGGGCTAGTCGTCTTCATTTCTTTGCTTCACTTATTCGGACCTTCTACCGAGAGTCCATGACTAGCCTTTTCGGTGACTCCCTATATTATGAGTTACAAGTTTTCAACAAAGCTGTAATTAATTATTGGGCCTTTGCATTATAAATCATGCAACTTAGTGATTGCCTGGTTGAGCTTAAAGAATCTCCCACAAACATTATCTTTTCTCCTCTACATCTCTCCAAAAAAGTTTTCATTAACATTAATTAATAATTAAAATAATGATCATATATATATATGGGCACTGCATTATAAATCATGCAACTTTTTTAGTGATTGCCACTGGTTAGAGCTTAAAGAAAAAAATAAAATAAAAACAAACATTATGTTTTATTTTGTTATAAAATATAGCAAATGTTTGTTTATTTCCTCTACATCTCTCCAAAATATTTGTTTCCTGACCGTAAAATAAAAAAATCTAAACAAATATTAATGTTTTTATTTTGTTATAATTTGTTTTTATAAAACATTTGTTAATTTTTTTATAAAATAATGATCAAATATTTATACAAATATGTTTTATATTTGTTATAAATATATATATTTGTTATTATATATATATATATATATATATATATAAATATAAATCCCAAAAAAAACTGATTATAAAGCCAATGAAGTATCTATATATATATATATATAAATATAAATCCAGAAAAAAAAAACTGATTTGCCATATATATGATCAATATTACGTGCCTAGGTAAGTTGCAGCCATTAGGCTTCCATCTATATTTGTGATAAAAATGATCAGGTCTACCATTTTTCTGGCAATTTAAACCCGGACTGATAAAAGGGCAAGTTGACCCATCATAGAGCGGATACGAATCATCAAAAACCCAACTTCCTTGAAAAAGATTGCAGCTTTTTGTTTGTCCATAAATGTTGCCCACTTCAGCTAAGTAGTAGTACTTTTGATCCCCATGGCCGCCATGATGAGCGTCCATGAGAATAAGTGTAACCAGAGGGAGAAGAAGAAGAAGAAGGAGGTGAACAAATGAAGCAGGAGGGCAGACACTCATTTTGGGACAGAAACAGAAATGAAGAAAGACCGACCAGGGTTCTAATACTGTTGGTTGGTGATATATGGGGTGTGTAGATCTTCTGTCCTTTTGCAATATACTAAACAGAGAGCACATTTTTTCATGTAATTATTATATAAATATTTTTCTCTATTAAAAAGATGATGTACGTTGATCAATAAAGTTTAAGTATATATATGCGATGGACGGAGTATACAGATTTTCTTTGAATTATGAAAATCACGCTTTTTTTATGAGGTAAAAATAAAATTTATTTTCAATATTTAGAGCGTGAGATTTATTGTAATTGTTGTACATTATAATTAAAATTCTTTAATTTTACTGATGGAACATTAATTAATTGGACATTAAATGTATATATCTACTCTGACTAAATAGAAAATTGATATCCACACAAATAAAAATAATAATATTTTTACAAAATCTTATTTGCCGAAATAATTTACGTGCAAGGGAATTTATGAAACAAGTATTATTTTTTATATGTAAAATAATTAATTTCCCTTTTTTCCCATGGGAAGATAGAGATAGAAAACGTATATAATAAAGTTATAATATAACTTGACGTAGAAGGAAAAATAAAGATAAAAGTGGGTGGGGGGTAATGAGCTTAGGCCTTATTTGCCAACTTGTCTGCACGGCACAAAAAATTGCTTCAAGCACGCATTCGAAATAATTAGCAACAAGAATTTTTTGTTGGCAACACAAATGTGGCATGCAAAAATAAAGTAGGGAAGCAGACTTGTGCTACTAAGTACTACTATTTAATTGGGTATCCAGTTTGGGGTCTCTATCTTTATCCCTCAACCTATATATAATCGGTCCGGATCTTAAACTCACTCATTATTCAACTCACCCGAGCTCACTCCCCTTTTAACGACGGACACGGCGACGGTTCGGTCATACAATCGTCGTCTATACTTTTAGCGACGGACAACATATAGCGTCGCTAAAAGTATAAACGACGGTTATATGACCGAACCGTCGCTAAAGAGGGTGAGCCCGGACTATATATAGGTTTAAAATATTGAGCAAGTAGTTTATTTTATTGATAAATAAAAATCCCATACAATTCCAATAATTAACAAAAACCTGATACAAAATTTGGATATATGAATGATGAATGTAATTTTGCAATTATGAATTAATATTTCAAAAAATTGTAGAGTATTTGGTTCCAAGTATCAGGCACTCCTGCAAGACACCAATGGCTGCAGTCCATACTACGCCCATATACCGAGGGATGCCCATCTTTTCGCAACAGTGAAAGGTTTGTTATGTCTAGTAATGTTATAACGGGATGATTATTATTAGTATTTACTTTGGCTATTACTTTCTTCAAAATTGGTAGCGCCGGTGGCATGGCACCCGGGTATATTGATCCCAAAACGGGTAGCTTCTGACCCAAGCAACTCTTTGCCCTTGATTCCCTCCAATCCGTGCCGCTGATTAATTATTGAATTAGATTGTAGTAGTAATATTTAATGATAGAAGAAGGTAGAAGTTGCTTACTTACTTGTAATGAGAAGGTGAAATCCCTTGAAAGAAGGCCTTAGTTTTGTTAGGATTGAAGTTGGTATTCATCCAATTACCCCATGTATTCAGAGCTCTCTCAAAAGCAACCATTCGATCCATGTCTTTATATATTTCATTTCCTACCCGAATATAATCCCATCTACATAACATAATAAATACCATACCATATCAAATCAATAATTAATAAAATTAAATCAAATCAAATCAAACCAAAGTACGTACGGTTGTCCAGCTCCTCTACGGTTCCACCAATGCCACGTGTTAAACACGATCACATCAACTCCATTCCATAACTTGCTACCTTGTTCGATTGAGTCCAGTTTTAACACCCGTCCAATTTTCTCTCTTACTAAATCCACTAAATACACATTGCGCTCGCGCATTACTTTCACTCCATAATCCTGCATAAATTATTATTTACTATTTTAATGCAAACGATACCCAAAATTGTTTCAATGTAAAGGGTTAGTTTAAAATTTAAAGTGAAACGGCCTAAATTATAGGAGATTTAGTCAAAGTAAAATGTAAAGTACAACTAAGGATGTAAATAAATCGAGACGAGTTTATTATTGAGTTGCTCAAATTTGGTTCACAAAATTTATCGAGTATAAAATAAGGTTTGATTGAAGCTCCTTTATCTACCGAGTCGAGCACAATCAGTTTGAACTTTAAAATTTACTCATATTTGAATTATTTATATTTCGAGTTGAGTTCGAATCGAACTTTTAGTCGAACGAGTAATCGAGTACGAATTGAACCCGGACTATTTATTCATTTTACAGACTTAAATACCACCTTCAAGGCATATTGTTAAATTTTAGTGAACTATTTAACCAAATATATAAATGAAGAAAATAGAAAATGGGGAAAGAAAATTATTTTAACATAATTAATCAAAAAGAAAAGGCAGGAGGACCACACCACACTGGTCTTAAAAGCATGATAGATTTATGAGTAAATGAATTTAACATGGTCCGCCGGTACCCAGAGAGATTAAGGTTGCACCGCCGACACTGAACATGATGGGCAAGGTCACTCAAAATTTGGTATAAAATGGAAAAAATATATAAAAAATAAAGAATTGATATTTTAATGTGTATTTTTGATATTTTCACACGAACCTCTCTCATATGAGAATACAGTGGGTCCCATTTTTATGTTAGGAGAAATCATGTAAAAATATAAAAAATACATGTGAAAATAGTGTCCCTTAAAACTTACTCTCTCATATAAAAGTCCTAGTTGATTTTTTATGCATATGAAAAAAGAGAATAAAATGATAAAATTGTTCATATATACTCACTCATTGCCATTATATAAGTTGTTTAAGATGGAAATATTAAGGGTATTATATGTACGTAAATTATTACTCCCTCCGTCCCATAGTTATAGGCTGATTTCTTTTGACACATAGTTTAAGAAAATCAATTTAAGTGACAATTTTTAACATAATTTTCCACATATACCCCCTAATATGAAATTAATGAATAAGTTAATTACTCCTTACTTATCACACTAGAACCAAGTACACCATTAAAATCCATAAACATAGAACTTTAACTAAAGAGAATACAACAACATTAAATGTGTTGATAAAAATAATGACATTGAATGTTGTTTATTCAAAAAAAGAGTAATGGTTGAATATTTATTATAAGGGTATAAAAGTAAAACAATGAACCAACTAAATTTTATAAATAGTAAATAACCTATATATTGGACATCTCAAAATAGAAAATCAACCTATAACTATGGGACAGAGGAAGTATAAAAAATAAATTATTTAAGATAAGTAGACATTTAATTTAAAACTATCTAAAATAGTACTCCCTCCGTCCCTTAATATAAGACGTTTTAGAGGAATTTTTTTGTCCCTTAATATATGACGTTTTAAAATTCTAAGTAAGCATTAATTGCTTATTTTCCAATATTACCCCAAATATTAAATATAACTTTGGTTTTTTCACTATTTTTGTCTAATAAATAACAATCTCTTTTTCTAAAACAAATGCAATATAGATATTTGATATTATATTTAATATTGTACAATCATCATTTTTAATACTCGTGCACAACTTTAAAAAGTCTTATATTAATGGTCGGAAGAAGTACTAGTAACAAAGATTTTTATCTTGAAACGAAGGGAGTATATATAAATAGAGTAGATTTTTATCTTGAAAATGATTGTATAGTATTAATTATAATATCAATTGTCTATATTGCCCTTATATTGGAATAAGAGATTGTTATTTATTGGACAGAAAATAGTTAGATAACCAAAGTTACATTTAATACTTGAGGTAATATTGGAAACTAAGCAATTAATGCTTACTTGAAATTCTCAAACGATTTATACTACTATTAAGGAATAATAACATTTCTCTAAAAATACTTATATTAAAGAATGGAGGGAGTATTATTTATTGGACAAAGAATAGTGAGAGAATCAAAGTTATATTTAATAATACTTAGGGTAATATTGAAAATTAAGCAATTAATCTTTACTTGAAATTTTCAAACGACTTATATTAAGAGACAAAAACATTTCTCTGAAACGATTTATACTATAATGCTCAGTTTTTTCCAACGAACCGGAGAGAGGGAACTAAAAACGAACCGAGTATAACAACGGGTTTTCCGTCGCTATAGCATAAAAAATTGGCCTTCTATGTTATAAATGACGGAAAAAATCGTCATTATAACTGCTCGTTCTTAATTCATTTCGCCAGTCATTATTTGAAAAACCGGTGATTATCTAATAATCTAACTTAAATATAGAGGCAAGCCCTTATTATTTTTCGAACTTTTAAATTTAAATCTCATATTTAGAAAAGAAAATTGATGTTTGTTCAAATGGTAAATGCATGTAATTAAAACATACCGTAAATGTGACAGTGGCTACATCGCCTCTTAAACTAGTGTTGTATTTGGCATTTGGCACTGCAGAATGAAGCAAACAAACCAACGACATCCACTGGTTTCTGCTAAGAGAATCTCCTACAAACATTATGCTTTTTCCTCTCATTCTCTCCAACAAATCCCGACCATCAAATCTACAAAATTAAAATAAAATTATTTCATCTTTGTATACGTAATAAGTTTTCGTTTTGTTCGACAACTCAAAATTCAAGTCTTTAATGCATTATATTTGGCCTAATGGTATGACTCGTCCAGGGTTCGATCTTTGGTTCAAATTTTAACTATATTTTTTAATTCTAATTTTAAAATTGGGTTGGGTTGGGTTGGGTTGGGTTGGAGTTTGGACCAACAAGGTACTTAATTAATTATGCATGCCGTGAATAATAATTGAGAATTAAAATCAAGGAAAAAATCCTTCAATTGTATATACCTATTTATTATTCCAAACGGATCTGGTTAGATAAAAGTGAATTTTATGATATTTTTTTAATACAATCTTGATAATACGCATGTAAGAAAAATCTCTTCACCTAAATATCAATATTGTATTAATTATAAAATAAACTTATCATAAAATTCAACCTACGCTAACAACTCTCATTCCAAACAAATACTCCTACTTTGAGAAAACCAAAAAAAAAATAAAAAAAGAAAATGGGAGACACACGTCCTGCGTGACAGGACAACCCATTTCCCAACCCGTGATGTTGACAGAGTGTCACAGTTATATAAATCATATGTATATATAAATTTAAAACTAAATAAACATGTATTAAAATAAAATTAGAAATTAATTGATATCTTTTGCATTGAAAAGAAGAGCAACCTCAAAAAGAAAAAAAAGCATCCTACCATATTTTATAAGTCTTTTAGTTGAACAATATCTGGCAATAATATATATATATATATATATATAATTTGTGAATATATTATTTAAAATTAAATCACAACTCTTTTTATGGTAAGATATTCATTTACTGTGTCTTAATCTTTGTTTTTCTTAAAAAGAAAAAAAGGACAGATCATCAGTTTCTTGAAAAGAGAAAATTCATCATTATGTTACTGTTTACTTTTAGGTGAATATTTGGCCAGTAAAGCGGTTAAAAACGGATCCGGTTAGTATGTATAATTCAGTTCTGATGGAAGGATAATCTCTTCGTCTTGCTTGTCGTAGTAAATTTACCATAAAAAACTATTGAAGCAATGACACTTGATTGTGGTTGTTACATAAAGAAAAACGGATCGGAGGACTAAAAAGAAAAGAAAGAGAAAATGAAAGTGATAGTGATAGGATATGATATGATATGATACCTTGTTAAGTTGCAGTCATGGGGTTGCCATCTGTATTTGAGATAAATCTGGTCCGGCCGGCCATTTTTCTGGCAGTTGAATTCTCTCTCTATCAATGGGCACGTGGATGCATTGTATAGAGGGTAGGATTCATCAAACACCCAATTCCCCTGGAAATAATCATAATTATATTTTCCCCCATTTTTTGCTCCTGTTTGGAGCACCAAATTATTGAAGATGAATAGTAGTTGCAGAAGAGAGAAAGTACTCATGAATTCAATCCACAAACCCATCTCTTAGCCAAACAGGATCCAGTGCAATGAGTTCAGCAGCTGCCCCTGTTTCTCTCTTTATATGTCTGTTCTACCCTTTGTATATATATATATCTGTTCTACCCTTTGTATGTATATATTTGTTCTACCTTTATATATATATATATATATATATATATATATATATATATATAACGGCTTCTATTTTAATAATAAGGCCCCACGTGATCAAACTAAAATGTAAATAAATCCCATTTTGTCCGAATTTATATAAAAAAAAGAATATTTTTTAAAATACACAAACCGCTACAACATAATAACCGAGGCCTGCTAAGTTTAGTATCATTTCATCGAAAAATGCTCCATATTAAGAACGAGTACATTACTAGGAAGTGGTTAGTATGAAATTTATTTTTGAGTAAGTTGGTCAATTTGTCAATAGAGTGCTGACATGCAGGCGAGGTTCTTTGTGTGTTAGTATTCCATTGATCAATTGACCAACTTACCTATTACTACTATGATGAATTTAATAATTTATTAAATACTTATTAGTTTTTATTATTATCCTAAAGCCAATAAATTCTGATATTAATTTATTATTTTAATTTATTGTGGGTCATTAATTTAGTATTTTTTATTTTAAATAATAAATTAATATCAAAATTTATTGGGTTTAGGGTAATAATAAAAAATAATAATAATTTAATAAATTATTAAATACTTTATAGTAGTAATGTACTAGTTCTTAATATGAAGCATTTTTCATAATACTAAACTTAGTAAACCTCCAGTTCAGTATTAGAGCAGCTACATGTTGTAGGATTTGTGTATTTAAAAAAATAAATTTTCTTTTTTTTTTAATAAAATTTGATAAAATGGGACCTATTTACATTTTATTGACAGAAAATAAAAATTTGAAGACCAAGCCACTACATGTTGTAGCGGTTGGTGTATTTAAATTTTTTTTTTTTTTATAAAATCTGACAAAGCGAGACCCATTTATATAGTTATAGACCGAAAACAAAATTTTGAAGACCAAGTCGCTACATGTTGTAGTTGTTGGTGTATTTTAAAAAAATATTTCCTTTTTTTATTTATAAATTCTGACAAAGTGAAACCCATTTATATTTTAGTTTGACCAGGTGGGACCCTATTATTAAAATAGAAGCCGCTACTTGTTGTTAATCGGTGGTAAAATATTATTTTCAATCTCAGCCTTCTATTTAATTGATCAATGACTGACATATTGGTTGCTAGAATAATGACATGGGCAACCGGTTGCCATTGATTGAAACTTTATATATATTACTCCCTCTGTCCCAGATTATCTGTTGTTCTAGAGTTCCACACACATACCAATATGTGATAAAAATACTAAAATACCCTTATGTGCTGATTTTTTGTTTTTTGCAATTAAGGCTTTAGTAAAAGGAGATTGTCCATGGAAGAGTGTTCCAGAAAAGTCTTTTAAGAAGCATAACTTTGGCAATCACATCTTATTTGTGGGAATATGAAAAGGATGCTTAAAAAGAGGAGATGCTTGAATGAGTAATGACTATCAATAATTAGGATAAAGGGGAAAACTTGGAAAACAAAGGGTAAAAATGCATTGAAATCTTGAAAAAGCAGATATTGTGGGACAAAATTTTTCTGCTAAAACAACAGATAATTTGGGACGGAGAGAGTATTGTGTATATAATGAAATATCAAACATGCATGTTGGTGAGCTAAAAGGTGGGCCCATCTTCAACTTTTACTATAATATATTGTCAAAAACTCTATGTGGACATGGAAATTGTACATGAAAAATTAGACATGAGTGTATTTGAATTTCACATAATTATATTTTTACCCCTAATAATGAGTAAAAATATAAATAGGTGAAGTTCAAATACACTCGTATCCAATTTCCATGTCTACCTAGAAGAGCTCATATATTGTAACTAAGGCCGTAAAATGAGCAAACAGTTCGGACTTAATTCGTATTCGTTCGATTAAAAGTTCGATTCGAGCTCGACTCGAAATATAAATGAGTCAAATATGAGCACATTTTAAAGTTCGATAAATTACTCGAACCTCCTCAAATTGTAATTTTCTATTGATACTCAGATCATATTCGTTCGAAAAGTTCAAACTGCTTGGACTCGATTCGGAATCGTGCTCGACTCGATAACTAAATGAGCCTCAATCGAACCTTATTTTATACTCGATAAATTTTATAAACTAAATCTGAGCAACTCCTCCATTAATTCATTCCTTCATTCCTTAACTATATACTCCTCCATTAATTCATTCCTTCATTGCTTAATTCATTCCTTAAGTGTATACTCCTCCATTATTTCATTCCTTCATTGCTTAATTGTATACTCCTCACCTGATGGTTTTAGATTGACGAGATTATGGGCATTCATTCAGTTGTATAGGGGTTACAAAGTTGTTACTCCAATATAAAATTAATCTTCTTCTTCTTCTTCATAAAAATAAGAGAATCATCACAGCAACCAACCGGTATCCAATTTTTTTGTTTTTTTATAATTTCTTTTTCGAGAACCTATATTATTACATTTTAATTTTAAAAATATATTTTATCCGAGAAACTTAAAAAACAAGCAAAATAACTTATCAATAATTATAATATAATATTGGACACATGTTTCCGAAAAAACAAATTATTAATCTACTTTACTAAGAATCTTGTTTATGATTTGCGTATATGCATGCATGCATGACGAATATTTGTCGAGACGCTAATGACCAAAAAAGTCGGATATTTTATGGCAGGAATCAGTGGTCAGAATTCATTTTCAACACTTCAAAATCAAGATCAATCTAATATATATATATACATCTCGGCACCACGTGTACGGATGAAATTTATCCAAAATTTTGAACGGCCCAGATAATTTATTATGATGAGCGAAAAACTCAAAATCAGTTGTATTTATATATATATATATATATATATATATATATATATATAAAATTATATGTATATACACAGCTGCACAATCGAAAGCTATGGAATAATTTTTGACTACGACGATAGTTCACTGTCATCGTAGTAGCTAGAATAAAAATGGCAACCCGTTCTTTATAATTTCAAAAAATCGTTATTATATATAACCGATGTCTTATCTGGATGATGCCAGACATTCATTTTTCCCATATATATATATACATATATATTATTAGATTCATAAAAACCCTAAAACTTGCAAATAAAAGATGAAATTTCTTTGATGCCCTTTCACTTCACATTGTAGTAGTTATTTTTCTTTTTTAAAATGAAAGCTAAAAGTAAAATAAAAATAAAAAAACATAAATTAAGAACCCTATAATAAATTTTTACATAATCCGATGGAAGGGAAGGGAATGTCCGTAGTCTGATGTGCTGCGTTTAAATCTTCAATGGTAGAGTTACGTTTTTCATCTATAAAACCATTATACAAGAAGAAGCTGAGCATCATAATTAATGAGTCAAGACCAAACCATTTCTCTAATCCCCGGGGTGTTTCCAATATATATTAGCAAACAGCAAGGTGTGTGAAGGGTTTAAGGAAGGAGAGGAGAATCACTAGAGGCATCGCTCACCGGTCGCTGTTTCCAGTACTCAGATTCAAAATTGACAGGGTAAAGATCAGCAGTTGATGTAGAAGTAGCAGTCCATGAATCGTTAATCGACATACTCTGCGCCTGAGTGTCGCCTGACCTCGTTACATAGCTCTGCTCCTGCTTATCCTTCATTTCCATGTCAATTTTCATACTTTGGTCGGAAACAAACTCTTGAATGACGGCTCTGCCTTCAAGTATGCTAACAACTTGAGACATTGCAGGCCTAACCACTGGGGAGACGTTGGTGCATAGAATACCAAGATTAATCATCACCATCACCTGTTCTTCATTAAATTTTGATCCCAACCTCTCATCAACTAGCTCCATCAAATTCCCTTCGTCTTTAAGCGTAAGTGCCTTCATGTAGAGAAAGAGCAAGTAAAATCTTAAGATCCAGTAATCAATTTTTACTAAGAAACATAACATTGTGATTCCGTACGTACTACATTGCTCCCACTAAACAAATTTACACGTAGATGAAATGAAATGATATATGCTGTATGCATGGCCGGCATTAGAAAATGAGAATTCACTCTCTCCTCACAGGGCATTCGGCATTCCAAAACAATATTCCACTTTAAAATCAATGTACCTGATCTTGTTATATCAAACTTAGTTGTGAGCTCGACGGCTTGACCCAAAATTTTAAAGAATTTGAAGGGAGTGGCAGAGTTTTTGTTCAATAATTTTAGATCTCTCAGAACCAACAAAAATGAGTTATATCGCAAGGTAATGAAGTTACCCAATCAAGGAGATAAAAAGGTTCCTGCTTTGGCCTGCTACTAGTGTTGCTCCTCCCGCTGACAATTTCCAGTGCGACAATTCCAAAACTATAAACATCTGCTTTGTCGGTCAGGTAACCTCGCATTGCGTATTCAGGTGCCATATATCCACTAACAAAAAAAGAAGAAAAAAATCACGTCACATATCAAATACGGTTCCTTTTGTTCTATCCCAGAAGGAATGATCAATACAATTGACTTGATTCCCATAAAAAAGCATGCCCATAACCAAGCTAGTTCAATTTTGAATCAAAGTAATATTGAAAACAAATATTTTGTAACAATAGCAACAACTATTACATTATGTTAATACTGCTAACAACCATTGCCCACTGACAGCGAGTATTGGCGAGGTGACTTACAAAGTTCCAGCAATTCGGGTGCTTATATGGGTGTTCTCCTCCTCGTCAAGTTTAGCGAGACCAAAGTCGGATATCTTGGGGTTAAGATCCTTATCAAGCAGCACATTAGTTGCCTTGATATCTCTGTGGACAATCTTCAGTCTTGATTCTTCATGGAGATAAGCCAAACCTCTTGCTATACCAATGCAGATCTTGTGCCTTGTAGGCCAATCCAATTTCAAACGGTATTCTTTTGGGCCTTTAAAATGATCAAGTGAACAAGAACTTAGATATACTAAATACTAAATTATGTATCGAGTATATTTGTAAACTGATACTGCAAGTTGTAAAACATGAGGCTGAAGCTTACCAAACAAAGCACGAGCAAGGCTGTTATTTTCCAAGTACTCATATACTAGCAGTAATTGATTTCCTTCAATACAACACCCATACAGCTTTACAAGATGTGGGTGTTGCAGGGCCGAAATCATGCCTATTTCATTAACGAACTCACGGTTCCCTTGCTTTGATTTTGAAGAAAGCTGCTTCACAGCAACTATAGTTCCATCGGACAAAATCCCCTTCAGTTTAAATTATATTCTTGCGTTTAATACATGAGGAGCTGCATTGTACTAGTTTAAAGATGAAGTATTTGAAACTAATCCTTCAGTAGGTTACCTTGTAAACAGGACCAAAACCACCTTCCCCAATCTTATTAGAATTGTCGAAATTGCTAGTTGCAGCTCTAATTTGCCTCAAGGTAAATGAACCAGTGTGCAGGTCTAGACCCTTCAGCTCTGTTGAAAAAACTGATTTAGATAACAGTAGACAGTAGTGTGGCAAAATTGTGCAACTACGTTCTTAACCGATTTGTCACAAACTTCCAACACTTGATTCAGCATACTCGACAAGTCTATTAGTGTTTTTAAGGAAAGATTTAACAAGGGCATAACTTTACAGTAAAGTGTTAACACTTTGACGTACCAACAATGCTTTATTCAACAAAAAAAATAGTATGAAAATTCATGAGAGCATACATGACAAGGCTCACAAAAAGTTGAAGAAGAAAAGCTCTATAAGCCCAAACAAAAGTGCTAATGATGAAATTGAAGACAATGAAACGACTAGCTAATAATATTGTCAAGAGTTTATCCAATTAGTTTTGTCATTTTTATGAATACCTAGTTCCTTCGTATCTTTGCGATGGAAACAACCTTTCCACCAAAGGATACCAAGAACCAGGAAGATAGCAGATGATACTGCAACAACAATCCCAACCACAGTGCGCACAGATATGCTTCCTTTGTCTGCAAAATCTGAATAAAGAAAAACAACACAACGATGATATTAAAATTATGAAGATATGAATGTTTGCATTCGAGTAATGCACAATTAACATTCCAACCATAAGTACTACTTCAGAAATATGAAGAAAAGCTTAAAACAATTCCACTCACCTTTTCCTTTTGATTTCTCTAGCTATTTTGAGAGCCCAAAATAACATAGATTTGAATACATGTTTTAACTCAGATTTGAACATCCCTTATATCTTTGGAAATTTTATTGCAAGGGAAATGGAATAAAGACTAATCTAATGGATTGAGCTCCTTAAAAGTAGATCAGTAGGAAAAAAAATTGTTTTAAAGAATGATGAACTTCCATCTGTTTTTTCTCAATGAACAAGAATCAGAACAACTTCTTTAGGACAACTAATATGTAAAATATCAAGTAGAAGTACAATCAAATCCCGACCATGAACACCGCAGAGAACAGGAAGCTCATAAAAAGTTAATAATTTACCAGGATTTTCCACAGAAATAGCTGAAATGAGAGGACCATATACACCTCTCTCAGGGATTATGGTTGTCCCTCTTCCAGCCCAATAGAAGCGAATCTCCAAGGTATGATTAATTACAGAGGCACTAAATTGCTCTACGGTCTTTCCAAACACTGCTTTATCCTCGATATTAAAATCCTTCAGCACCCGTATTCCCTGCATTATTAAATTTGAAACTTATTTGCAGCCAACTAGAGTAGATTCAATGCAGATATTGTTGTAAGAATGCAGTTACTACAAAACATAAGCCCAACAGTGATCTGATTTTGTACAAAACATGACAATCTAATAGTTAGAAATGATAAAAACAAGTTGCCTTTTCATTTTTCAGAAGGTATGAATAAGAAGGTAAGAACTTACGAATCCAAGATGGTTGTAATAAATGACATGACTGCCAGATTACTTCATGGGGTCTCAATTTATTGTCTCAAATGATGTGATTGTATAACATAGATGGTACTTTATGACATAACCAATTACACAATGCAGATGCCACATTATTTGAGACACTATTTTGGACACAAATAATTGAGACCCCCCTTATCCATATCTAAATGATTACTCTTTTTTAATGAGGAAAATTTTAATTTAAGAGACGCCAAAAAGGGGCATCGCTCTGGTACACATGACGTATACAAACGTAACCAGGATAGAATAATAGAACCTCCTAGGCAATTTATATCCCAGTAAAATATAAACTATAATGTTCCCTTTTATCAGCTATATGGATATATTTCCCAAAAATTTGAAACAATAGCTTCTTTATTTTTTCAAATTTTAGGGAAAGAAAAAAAGTGGGCTATGAAGATCATGTGAATATCTACCTGAATGTAAACATCAAAGATGCGCCTTCCAATTCTGCGAAAGGTCTGGTTAGCCGTAAACACGATCTCTGCAAAGTGAAGCCTTACTGTATAATTTCCATTCTTCAGACAGAAGCCATAATAAGTCAAGGATAGGGGAGAAAGTCGTGCATCCGTCCACAAGCTCTTATCGGACCCCCCTGAATCTATCGGATGAATATAAGAGTCATCAGACTTCTGATCATCCAAGAAGTGGCCTGTGCTACTAAATGCCCATTTGGTCTCATTAGGTTGAAAGAACTTTGCAGGTTTTCCTTGATCTGTATCATCTTCATATGTATGTCCATCAGCCTCTAATTTCCTACCTCCACAGTTTATATAGAAAGAGTGCCCAACTGATATATAGAAGAACAATTTGTTTACAGTTAGAGAGAAGGTGAAGAAAGAAAAGAAAGAGACGACGAAAGAGATGCCAGAAAACGAGACCAAAGGCATGGCCGAGGGTGACCATGGGCCCATGGCCCAATCCAATTTTTCAAAACTTATATGCATGCTCCTAAGCTTTTTTTGAATTTCACTTGTAAGTTGTAACCCTTTCAAAATTCTTGTGTTTCTTATAAAATAATTCCTCAGCATAAGATTAATTTTTTTCAGAATTAATCTGAGATATTTTTCATATTCAAAAAGATGTGATTTTTAACTTTTAATAAAAATAATTTTTGTAACTAGTAGCAATTTTTTAGTTAATTTATAACTTTCATAGTTATTTGTCAAAAATTAAATAATTCATATATATATATATATATATATATATATATATGGGTCCGGTTCCTGTAAGGGGTCACTTACTTTTGTTAAAATCTGAACTTTTTTTTTTGGTTTTTTTTAAATAACTAAAAAAAAGTTTAATATTTTATGGAACTAAATTTTTTCATAATACAAGATATTTTGGATGTGATTTGGATCGTATAACAAAAGCAGTGCATGCGATGCCATGAAGACTGTACCACCATTTTGGTATAGGTATCCAAATCACTCCTAAAACATTGTATTATGGAAAATTTCAATTCCATAAAATATTAAATATTTTTTTAGTTGTTTTAAAAAAAACAAAAAAAAAAGAAAAAAAAAGGTCCTCAGATTTTAACAAAGTAAAGGGAGCCCTCACTGATCGGATTCTGTATATATATATATATATATATATATATATATATATATATATATATATATATATATATATATATAAGCAGACAAGACATGGACTCATTCCCAGATATATATTTTTACTAATCCTGAATAGTATGAGACTCAAAAATTTTGGCTCAAATTATCATTCAACTAACTACATCTTGGTGGAACTGCATGGTCTACTTGTTTTCTACTACCCCCATTGCATAGCCTTGGGATCAGCTAGGGTAAGCTGACTAGCTGAGAATTAATTTTTTTGCTTAAAACCCACCAGTAAGAAATTAAGTAATAGTACAAAATGAAATAAAGAAAAGGAAAGAGCCAAAAATGGACAACTAGCTTTTGCATTTTATTAGACTAAAATTAAGTAGGAATACTTTTTAAATCCCTCTTATCATGTTTGATAGCTTTACTAATAAGGTCTTATTTGATTTGACTAACAACATTTATATCGGGTTAGTTTACACTTTATAATGATAATAAGGTCTTATTTGATTTGACTAACAAGATTTACATCGCGTTCGTTTACACTTTATAATGACTGACCGACCCAGAACAAACATGTCACAATCACAAGCCACACAAAATAAGATAACTTACGTTTTAAACAAGGAGTGCTCAAGCACGAAACCGTTCCACTGGCAAAACAATGTGAAATCCAGAATCAGTCTGTATCAAAGTATTATGGGAATATGACTTGGATATAAACAAAACTATGTCAACAAGATAATGTGATATTAGAATTAGAATGGGAGTTCATTTACAAACTTACGACAGATTGCTCTTTGAAGAGCTTCCAAACAAGTTTCTGCAAGAAAATGAAAAATAGCAAAAACTTCAGTTGGTATATCATATATCTTATAGAATAAACAACAGTATTCATAGGTTTAATACAGGTAGAAGTAATCTTACACCCTCTCTTGTTGACAGCTCCCTGAGCTTCTAGGTGTAAAATCATTGTATGAAAGATCACTGCAAACAGAATTCAACAAATCAAAGTAGAATGAGTATAAAACAGTTGTTTATGTGTGTGTGCTTGTTAAATAAAGGGCATTCATTTTTTTCACAGGTTAGTTTAGTAGAATTAGTTTATGTCGTCATTTTAGAAATGTATCTCTAATTTAATTTCGGAATGGAGTGAGAAATAAAGTTCAATCCCTTTTTTGGGCGGATAGTGAGTATCATTACTTTAGAGGGTGTTTGTTATATAGGTCATGATGGATGCCCACCTAAACATAGATTACTGAGTATCTGATTATTAGTAATAGAAAATGGTAAAATTGTGTCATTTCTATTTGGTATATGAGATTACCTGTAACTGCTATTGTGAGTGTTTGGTATGAATTCAAGATTATTGAGTATATTTTTTCTAATATTGATATTTTAGTAAAATATCCTTGTACTAATTTTAGTTGAACGATTCACCCATATGGTTATTGTCAAATGTAATTATCAACAATCATCAAAGTACTATCAAACTAATTAATTTAGTATGATTCAATAAATCGTATTTAAAATTTTAATATGTATATAAAATAATAATTCATGATTTATTTAATTATTAAGCACAAAATTTCAAGTATGTCGTTAATAATACATTAAGTTTATAATAATAAATAACAAACAATAATACATACTTCGTATGGATAGTGAGTTATTTTCGTTAAACAAAACATGTCGACAAACAAACAAACCAAAAAATTTAAAAATAAATATAAATTATGTGACTAATAAGGATATTTTATGTCTCAATTATTAAATATAAAGGATAATTTTGTCTAAATAAAAATTTCAAGATGACCACTATGTGGTGGTCTCAGATTACCACCTATTTTTTGATTATCTGATTATCAGGAATCTTGACACTTTACCCGATATCTGAATGTAAGATTACCGGTACAACAAATACGATCTATCAATCACGTTACCGGGTATCTAAGATGACCATTGTAGATAATCTAAATTATGTACGAAAGGACTAATCTAGAGTTTATATCTAGTTGGGGAAAGGTTCACGCATCATACAAAATTGCATTGGCAGTTTGATGATTACAGCATATATAGCATTATTATTTATTTCCATGTACGATTTGAGTTCAGGTTCTATCACCACCTGTCCTATCAACTATCGTGCATCCGTCCCTCTCAGTCTTGAGAAACATGACACATTAGTATCAAATAAGCATTTAAAACGTGATTGGTATGATCACTATCCTAAAATATAGTCTTCCACTTTCAATAAAAGTGGGAGGGCACTGGTCAAGTAGGCATACCATATCACTTCTTGTCCAAATGCAGGGGTAAATTTGTAAATTACATTATGTATATCTTTGACTTTTACAAGAATGAATTAAGGACAAAAGAAGTATAACATTATTTTTGTTTATTCTAAAACTACTTAATTCTTTGCATAATAGAAAGTCGCATCTCCTTTATTTATTTATTTTAAGATAAAAGATGAAGAGATCTAGAAAAATTACAGGATGCGAAGAGAAGGAAAATAAAGTAAAGAAAATGAGTGGAGAAAGACATTGAAGCATTATTGGTGAAGCACCATTCACTTGTAGAACTCCTAATGCATGAGGCCAAAACAAAAAGTACTCTATCCCAGAACAAATCAAGATTCATTTTATGACCCCAGAAAATATAAACATCCAAACATAAAGTCCTATCCTATCTTAATTAATATCCAAGGTTTCTTAATTAGTTAGTAGCGGTCTAACAAGTTTTTAGGAATGTAAAACATATATACTCAGAAAATGAATACTTCACTTTCAAATTATGGAGTACCAAATATGTATTTGGCATGAAGTAGCTTAAATGCTGGAGGATCACCAAGTAACATTATAGATACGCATGCAATTGAAGCCAGTTAGACGGAACTAAAACAAAAGGCTATGATTATAAAACTAATTTGAGATGGGACCAAATAAACATTACATAGAATTTGACAGTAGTTTCACAAAAAAAAAAAAAAAAAAAAAAAAAATCTGAAAGAGGAACTTACATGTCGTCTCCCTCGTTCATCCAATCGGGTATGGGTCCGGATAGCAAGTTTCCCGTTAAGTAACTAAACAAACCAATGCCAGGAATTAGTATGATTTGTAGCTCTTTTTTTCACTAAATTAGCATGCATTAATTTATGCCTGAATACCGCCAATAAAAATTCATAGCTTTGATTATGCCACTAATCAGGAATGAAGCATTGATCCTTCGCCATGTCCTATACTTCTCTACCTGCAGAGGTAAGCCATCTCTATGGGATGCTTAAAGTTAGAGGGATCCTATTTGTCCCCTTTTTAATTTCTTAGAAACCATATTCAGATTGTAACAGGCAACAAAAGTGCCTTTTTGACCAAATGAGACTTTTTATACCAGAGCTAATTCAGCTTCCATACCCAAAGCCCATGAGTTATTATACCAAACGAGATGCCATTGAATTGGTATTTGTCTAACTATTTGAAACAAATGGAGCCAATGAATACATAACCAGTGGAAAAGTTGATTCATGTGTCAGGCCTCTGAATTAGCCTTCTATTTTGACATGGCTAATGGTGGTAAGCTATTGGAACAGTTGGAATAGTACCAACAGTCCAGTGAAAATTTAGCATTTACTAAGGCTTGTGTAAGAAAAACAAAATAAGATCAGAGTTCTTACATATAGTTTGTCTCATTCTTATTTACTACTTCACGAAAATAATTTGGTATAGTTCCTCTTAGTTTGTTAAAGCTGAGATCTCTGCAAGAGAAAGATAAATATTATGGATCAGAGAATAACATTTTGAATAAAAATATCATTTCAATAAAAATGGTGAACCTAAATCAGAGCATAACATTTTGAAGTTTGCAAAACTAAAAATGTGATGTAACTTCAGTTGCAGCACAAAGCACCTAAATCAGACACAAACTAAATTTGAGAGGCGCAAGGGTATTCTTAGGGCTTAGGGGCGAAGCACGAGCCTCATCGAAACAGATTTTAGGTCGGAAGGTGTTATGTGCCAGTTTGCTAAAAATGTGGGATGTAAAGTGTCACGTTTTGAAATATAGGATGCATTATGCAAAATAGGGTAAACTTGAGGAATGCAAAGTGCATTTAACTCTTAATCATTTAAATATAAAATTTATCAACAATTAAGTAATTTTACAAACTTCTAAGCATGTCCAACAAGTTTCTAACAAGTTCAATGACCATACGTCCATAGCATAGTGATACACTAATATAATTTATGTCATAACATACTGCATTCGTACATATTTAAATACCTACAAACATACATATTGTGACGCCCCCAAAATTAGGTATACGTCACCCATCTTGGGTCGCCACTTACATGGTACATAAATTCAAATACAACTAACTAATATAACTATCGTGTACAATACGACATAAACTGTGAGTTTGAATACAAATATTGTCTACTAGATATTATACAAACTCAAAAGGAGTCCTCATTATTACAATTTATTATCACACTATTTCACGAGAATAGTGAGGACTACTAATGCTATCCTCGGACCATTACTTCGCTCCCCGACTCGTCCCAAATTTATATTCTCATTTTCAAGAGAATAGTGAAAGAAAGGTGAGCTCAACTAGCCCAAGAAGAAATATTATGACTAAGATAATGCGAATAAATTATCATTAGCCTTCAACAAAGATGTTAAACCGATAAAATACAATAGTACAACCGGTTTAATTGCAAATGAATATGTAATCCATTAAAAGAGTCAGTAGAGAATAAAGTCTACTATCTTTTAGTTTTTAAAGGTTTTCATCAATTTTTATCATTTGAGACTCAAATTTTAATAAATAAACCACCACATCTAATCATCCTTGTATCACAGGCCAAGGATTTTCATCAAATTATCAATGGTCGTGACTATACCGAATCTCCCCAGTCATAATCATACCAAAAACTATCCATCATCGCATTGCATTACAGTGCCACCGAGGACTTTTGTCACATCATTTATATCAAGTCGTGATTATCTAGAATGATCCTCAGTCATAATCATACTAAGTTCATCTATGCACGCAAGCCAAAGATAACATAATATAACATGAGGATGATGACAATGACATAATAATTCAATAAAACAAGTTCAAGAATTATTTAATCCATGAATTATTAACGTCAAATTGTCAAACATGAATGCATTTTAAGTAGAGTAAAATTCAAGAATGATCGGAAGAATATTTTCATGAAAAGATATCTTTGGATGAAACGCAAATATCGAGGATATTCCACTAATTTCATGGAGTATAAGTCAAAGTTTTAACCATTTGGGTATAATAAAGAATGGAATAATGAAATCACCACGCATGCGCGCAGACTTCAGATGTACAAAGTTATTCCAACATAATAATAATAACGGAACCGAAGTCAGTGAAAATCACAATCGTGCGGATGTTCCAACAGAATAATAAATGCGAGAATAATAAATGATGGAACCAGTCCCACAGATAAGACAGACGCAGGATATTAAGCGAGAATAATAAAGACGGAATAATAAAAATGGAACCAGTCCCCAGATAAGACAGATGGGATATTCCAATGAATAATAAAGAATAGAAGAATGTCACCAAGTATAGGGGATTCACAGATACAAGTTATTCCAATGAGAATAAATAAGAATGGAATAACATAAAGATTTCACCAAGTATAGGTATCAGATATACAAAAGTTATGTATAGGGTATACCACTTTTACAAGTTATTCCAACAGAATAATAATGAATGGAATAATAGAAGTTCTCTTCAAGAAGAAAGAATAACACCCTTACAGTACAAACAAATAATATCCCTCATAGTAAAAAGAACCTGAATATAGAAGTAGTGAAGTAGCGAATAATACTCTTCTTCTTTCTATAATTTTCTCTATAGCTTCTCTCTATAATTTCTCTCTCAGAGTTTCAATGAATTCGTAAGAAAATAATGAAGGAATGAGCTTACATTTATAGGAAAATGGAAACGTATAGTAACTAATCCATGAGCAGTCCAGATTGATTTACTTTTAATCGACGGTCCATATTTAAAGAAAAATCTTTTAAATAAAATATAATATATTCTATTTATATAAAAACATTTTACTATGCAAACACTATGCAATACTATGCAAAACACTATGCAACACTATGCATAATAAAATATAATATATTCTATTTATAGAATAACTTTAATAAAGTATTCTATTTTATATAAAAGATGTTTCGCATTTTATTACGTTAATAATCTGAATAAAACAAAAGCGTTATTATCATTATAATAATTCATATTATTAATCGACAATAATGGAATCAAACCGAGTGACTTCTCACATAAGCATCAATAATCAATACTGAGTGTCTTTACTATGCAACCCACATATGACATCGTATTTTTTACTACCGAGTAGTTCAACAAGAACTACCAGTAAAACTTCCGCCGTTATTTCAATAAAATATTTTTTGTCGTTTTCTCAATAAATGACAATAATTACATTATTGTAGGGTCCACCAATGATTGAGTAGTTATACGAATATTCTCTGCTAAACCGAATATTCCCCGACCAATTGAATATAATATAACCACTTGCATACTTTGCAAAATTTATAAATACTACTCACAACTATAATATTATCTCAAATTCACACCATAATATTAAAAAATTATTTTGACAAAATTTAAATCTTTATTGATAAAATCTGGGGTCTCACAATTTCCCCTCCTTATGGAATTTCGCCCTCGAAATTAGGGTACGTACCTGGTATGATAAAGAGGTGAGGATACCTTGAATACCTTTATTGTTAAAAATATTAAATTCATCTTCGTAATCCGCCAAAGATATTCATTAACAATTCATCTTTGCACTACAGGCCAAAGATATTTATTAACAATTCATCTTTGCACTACTGGGCCAAAGATATATAATCGTAAAACTAATAATCTCGAGACTCAAATTTTAATAGTATCACAACCATGAATTATCCATTACCATCTTGGCTAAGGATATTCGTGTTTTCAATTACTGATCATGATTATACCGAATAATCCGTGGTCATAATCATACCAAGTCTATCAACGCACTACTACCAAAGATGACTTTTACCACATCCATGAATTAATATTTCATTCTTTGAGACTCATTTCGATAATTAATCCATATCATCGAATCATCCCCCGCACTACTGAGCCGAGGATATTCATTAGTATCGCGACCACGAATTATCCATGACTACTACCAAAGATAATCGTGTATTCATTAAGTATCACGACCACAAATTATCCATGCACTACTACCAAAGATAATCGTGTATTCATTAAGTATTACGACCACAAATTATCCATGACCTACTGGCCAAAGATAATTGTGTTTTCAATTACGATTATGATTATAGAAACAATCCACAGTCATAATCATACCAAGTCCATCTATGCACGTAAGCGCGGATGACTTTGAACACATCCATGAATTAATATTTCATTTCTTGAGACTCATTTCGATAATTAATCCACATCGTCGAATCATCCCCACGGCCAAGGATATTCATTAAGTATCACGACCACGAATTATCCGTACACCACTACGGCCCAAAGATAATCGTGTATTCATTAAGTATCGCGACCACAAATTATCCACGACTACTACCAAAGATAATTGTGTTTTCAATTACAGTTATGATTATACCAAAACAATCACGGTCATAATCATACCAAGTCCATCTACGCACGTAAGCCATGGATGACTTTGAACACATCCATGAATTAATATTTCATTCTTTGAGACTCATTTCGATAATTAATCCACATCGTCGAATCATCCCCCACACTACTGGTAAGGATGATTCATTAGTATCGCGACCACGAATTATCCATGCACTACTACCAAAGATAATCGTGTATTCATTAGTATCACGACCACAATTATCCATAGTATTACTACCAAAGATAATCGTGTATTCATTTACTGTTATGATTATCTTAGAAATAATAATCCTCGGTCATAATCATACCAAGTCCATCTACATGCACATTCTGAATACAGATGACTTTCAACATAATATAAAATGAGAGGATAATGATATAAAGAATCAATCAAATGAGATAAAGGATAAATATTAAACATTTATAATATAATTTATCCAGATTCAAGAATATCCCCATGTTATCAATCACTTAATAATCTCATAATCTAATAACATTAATATTATAACAATATTTTAATCACTTATTAAATTTATAAACAATTTATCTCAATTGTTTTACGCTTTTACCATATAATGCATTTAATCATTCAAAAATGCCATACTCATAAAATATCATCACCAATTATCAAATCCTTCATCAAAAAAAATATGCATATACTCTATATAGGATTCTCTCAGCCATAAAATCCTATTTTCAACTTTGTTACTTCACATAACATATTTAACTCATATGTTCGTAATTAAACTATTTTCATGAAAAATACCAAATTAGTCCAAAAATATTTTTTCTCGGGATTTAGCATAATATAGTCCCATAATGAAAATATATTTTTCTAGGAATTTTAAAATTCATTTACTATTTTTCAAAATCAATTTCTAATTAATTCCTTAAGAAATTAGCTACCTCAAGTTTAACTCCAAAATTCCCAAATCTTGACAGACCTTACCCATGTTAACGTGAGCTTCCATTTTAAATTTCATGGTCATCGGAGTTATAGAACTCCGGTTATAGCGTTTTTAAATCGGAAAAACCTAAATATTGAAATAGTCATAACTTGCTCATTTTAAGTCGAATGAGCTCATTTTTGGACGAGGAGGTACTTTATACCATATACCTTCATGTCCCAAAAACCCAGAATTTTTCTCATAATTTAAGTGGTCAAAACAGTCCCTTAAAGTTTACGGGCGATAGCATTTCGAAATTTACAGCTTTGGCCTCCTTTGCAAAAATCGGTCCACACAAAAATCTACAACACATTTTCCAGTAATTCCACTTGGATTAGTTAGGTAACTCATAGATCTAACTCAGGACTTGACCACACTCAAAAATTCAAAATATAATAGGAGATATGGTCAATTGAATTTTCATATTACGTTTTTCACCAAAATCGATTTTCAACTCTTTGTGATTTCTAAGAAACTTTCATGTTTTCACATACTAACCAACATAACTCATCTTAAAACTTACTAATACTTCATATACCCATGATTTTCATCGATTCTATACTTTTATTATGACTTTCATCATAATCCACGTAAATGCAGATCCTTTTAGTTGAAGAAATATTTGAGGGTTTAAGAAATGGGGTTTTGGGGTCAATACAAAATTCGATTTCACGCTCTAGGGTAGGCTAGGAAGTCTTCAAGAATACGCCAAGAAATTTATTAATGATAGAAATATCATTCAAGCTATTATTCTCGTCCAAGACTTGGATACTACGTCACATTAATACCAACTGTGATTTCTATCCCTAACCTGGATAGCACCTCACAATGATACCTATCAACTTGCCATCTTGATTATGACGTCGCTTTCTAAAGTCTAAAGCTTTGCATTCCACACAAGGAAGTCAACAACGAAAGGATCGGGCTCTTTACTTATGGCTCGATATATGTTGATTAACTTTAGGGTTTGGTTACTTTGAATTCAGATAATAACTTGAGTTGGTTAGGAATATGAAAGCTAACAACCTTACAAAAAGAATAATGAGTAGTTAATCAATCGTTTTCAAAAATTACCTCAAAGGCAAGTATTTTCAAAGAGATAAAATCGACGGAGTAACGTGAAAGTGTTTATTTGAAACAACAAGATTAATAAGCGGTGGAGGTAACGAAGGTTTCTCCCAACGAAGTTTGATAGATAAATCAAAGTCTAATTTCTCCTAGAGTCAAATTTAAACGTTGAACGCAAGCAAAGAGAGATAAAAAATGGGTAGAACAGATATCTAACACGATATGATATAGACTTAAGAGCTTATGATTAACTTACCGTGATAATTTTATTCAGTTCCTCGTCACGAGAAAAAATGCTCTCTTAAACTAACGGCTTTGGCTTGTCTAGGACATCCTTTGGTATCACTATCCCAGCTGGACTTGACTTCACCATACGACAAAATCGAGCTAGGTGACCTTCTCTTCCGCAATTAAAACACACTTTGGATTCTTTGCATACAGTTTAGACGGATGTGTCCCTCTTGTCGCATTTGAAACATCTGACCGATGGGCATTCTTCTTCCTTTGAAACGGGTGTTTGATCCGACGCGTCTTCACGTCATTGTTGAACCTTCTCTTCTTGAAATGTCCATTCTTATTATCTTGACCATGATTACCACAAGAAATGGTTACCATTCTTGGCATGATAATATCCCCACGATGGTTATCGTTGTTCGAACGCATTAATACCCCCAGATGATTATTATCGTGTTGTTGGTCGTTACCTTTTGGTTGTCTTTGACTCATTATCGCGCTCCAATAATCGAGCCCTATTCACAACATCTCGAATATAAACAAAGTTTGTGAGAAATGAGGTATCATGTCGTATATTGGGTTTCAAACCTAGCAAAAACATTCGCGTCATTCGCTCCTCATTATCGACCAAATGGGATGCAAAGCAAGGAGAACTCATAAACTTAGCCTCAGACTGCGATACGGTCATATTATGTTGCTCCATTGCTTATCTCAACATTTTTTAGATGCCATTTTCAAACACTGCCACAAAATAAGGGTTAATTAACATATCACATATTATCACTATACTCTGACCGACCAATCAAATACCAAATAAACTTGGGGTAGGTCATACTAGCGAAGGAATTCCCCTCTCTCCCTCCTAGTTCTTATCTCACATCTCATTAGGGATCATATCCCTAAGCTCGACGATAAATCATGGCGCGCCCAAAATTAGGTATCGCCACCCATCTTGGGTCGCCACTTACATGGTACATAAATTCAAATACAACTTACTTAATATAAGCGTGCCGTGTGCAATACGACATAAAGCGTGAGTTTGAATACAAATATTGTCTACTAGATATTATACAAACTCAAAAGGAGTCCTCATTATCTGACTATTATCACACTATTTCACGAATAGTGAGGACTACTAATCTTATCCTCTGGACCATTACTTCGTTCCCCGACTTCGTCCCAAACTATGTTCTCATTTTCAAGAGAAAATGAAAGAAAAAGGTGAGCTCAACTAGCCCAAGAAGAAATATTATGACTAAGATAATGCAAAATAAATTATCATTAGCCTTCAACGTTGTTAAACCGATAAAATACAATAAAAAACCGGTTTAATTGCGAATGAATATGTAATCCATTAAAAGAGTCAAGTAGAGAATAAAAGTCTACTATCTTTTAGGTTTTAAAAGGTTTTCATCAATTTTTATCATTTGAGACTCGAATTTTAATAAATAAACCACCACATCTAATCATCCTTGTATTACGGCCAAGGATTTTCATCAAATTATCAATGGTAAATGACTATACCGAATCTCCCCAGTCATAATCATACCAAAAACTATCCATCATTGCATTACTGTGCCACCGAGGACTTTTGTCACATCATTTATATCAAGTCGTGATTATACCGAATGATCCTCGGTCATAATCATACTAAGTTCATCTATGCACGCAAGCCAAAGATAACATAATATAACATGAGGATGATGACAATGACATAATAATTCAATAAAACAAGTTCAAGAATTATTTAATCCATGAATTATTAACGCCCAAATTGTCAACATGAATCTGTTTTTTGAGAGTAAAATTCAAGAATGATCGGAAGAATATTTTCATGAAAAGATCTTTGGATGAAACGCAAATATCAAGGATATTCCACTAATTTCATGGAGTATAGAAGTCAAAGTTTTAACCATTTGGGTATAATAAAGAATGGAATAACAACAGAAATCACCATGCACGCAGTATTAGATGTATACAAGTTATTCCAAGAATAATAATAACGGAACCGGTCGGTGAAAATCACAAAGCGGGATGTTCCAAATGAATAATAAATGCGAGTAATAATAAATGATGGAACCCGGTCAAAGATATAGATAGATGCATGAGGATATTCCGGCGTAATAATAAAGACGGAATAATAAAAAATGGAACCAGTCCTACAGATAAGAGATGCATGGATATTCCAAATGTAATAATAAAGAATAGAAGAATGTCACCAAGTATAGGGGATTCAGCGTATACAAGTTATTCCAGCCAGAATAAATAAGAATGGAATAACATAAGGATTTCACCAAGTATAGGTATCGCCGCATATACAAAAGTTATGTATATGGTATACCACTTTTACAAGTTATTCCAATGTAATAATAATGAATGGAATAATAGAAGTTCTCTTCAAGAAGAAAGAATAACACCACTTACGAAGGTACAACAAATAATATCCCTTACAAGTAAAAGAAATGAATATAGAAGTAGTGAAGTAGTTAGAATACTCTTCTTCTTTCTATAATTTTCTCTATAGCTTTCTCTATAATTTCTCTCTCAGAGTTTCAATGAATTCGTAAGAAAATAATGAAGGAATGAGCTTCTATTTATAGGAAAATGGAATGATAAGTAATTAATCCATGAACGGTCAGATTGATTTACTTTAATCTGACGGTCCATATTTAAAGAAAAATCTTTTAAATAAAATATAATATATTCTATTTATATAAAAACATTTTACTATGCAAACACTATGCAATATATGCAAAACACTATGCAAAACACTATGCAACACTATGCATAATAAAATATAATATATTCTATTTATAGAATAACTTTAATAAAGTATTCTATTTTATATAAAAGATGTTTACATTTTATTACGTTAATAATACGAATAAAACAAAACGTCATTATCGCTATAATAATTCATATTATTAATCAACAATAATGGAATCAAACCTGGTGACTTCTCACATAAGCATCAATAATCAATACTGGTGTCTTCTTATGCAACCACACGTATGACATCGTACTTTTTTACTAATGAGTAGTTCAACAAGAACCACAGTAAAACTTCCCGTAGTTATTTCAATAAAATATTTTTGTCGTTTTCTCAATCCGACAATAATTAATTACATTGTGGGGTCCACCAATGATTGAGTCAGTTATACGAATATTCCCCGCTAAAGAATATTCTCACCAATTGAATATAATATAACCACTGTGATACTTTGCAAAATTTATAAATACTACCCACAACTATAATATTATCTCAAATTCACACCATAATATTAAAAAATTATTTTGACAAAATTTAAATCTTTATTGATAAAATCTGGGGTCTCACACATATATATTTAAGTAGTACAAACTTACACACACACACACACACACACACACACACATATATATATATATATATGTATATATATTTAAGAGTATCCCCCTCAACTATGATTTAGTCCTTTTTCAAAATTTATCCAATTAAAGAAGTTCTCATATATTCGATGCTGAAAGTTGACTTTGAAAGAAAAGACAATTTAAATACTCCCTCCATCCCCAAAAGAAAGACTAAAATTACAAATTTTTTTGCCCCCAAAAAGATGAAATAAAGAACATAAAGTGAAGGATAAATATGTCATTTAGTTGGGTCTATTAGTATAAAAAAAATTAAAAGTACTCATCACATTATATAATATTGTGGGGTCACTAAGGAAAAATTTGAAACTTTTTTACTCTCTTTCCTCTAGTTTTACTTTTCTTAATATGTGTGCAAATTTTACGTTGCTCATCTTTTTGGGGACAAAAGGAGTATTAAAAAAAATATTAATAAGTTATAAATACACTCACTCTCCCTTAAAGGATGACTAAAGGTACAAGTGTTTTTATCCTCAAAATGATGATTAAAGTACATAAAGTGAAATATAAATATGTCATTTAGTGGGGTCCATTAATATAAAAAAATAAAAGTACTCATCACTTTATATAATCTTGTGAAGCCACTAAAGATAAATTTGGAAATATTTTACTCTATTTTCTCTACTTCTACTTTTCTTAATACGTGTAAATTGTACTTTGTTCATTCTTTTGAGGACGTATTGAGTATTTAATAAGTGGGTATTTAATGGAGTAGTAGTGTAGTACTATATAAGTACTCAAATTTTTTTAAAAAAATTGGGCATCATTACTCCTTAGTTTTTACTCTGTTATTTTATTTCTGAAGTTCGCAGAACAAACCCTATTTATATAAAATAATAAAAAATAATTAAGAGAGTGAGGAAGAAGAAGAAGAAGAAGAAGAAGAAGAAGAAGAAACAGCTCTTTTAAAAGTTATAAGCAAATAGAAGGGAAAAAAAAATTGATCCACTAACAAGGTTTGCAGTTTTTTCATTCCTCCAAAATAATTTGGTAGTTCTCCCTTAATATTGCAACTCCTTAATATCCTGCATAAACATAAAGGAGCCACCCTTCAGGCACTGACATTATTCTAATAAGAGAGTGATATAGGAGCTTCAACTCACAGTGTCTTGATTTTTTTAGAGTTATTAAGGAATGGAAATTCTCCTTCAGTTCCATTTATGTCGCTGATTCTCCTGCATATTATTATTTACCAAGAATAAAGATAACTAGCAAGCAGTCAAACAAAACAGATTAAAGCAATAGGATCCGAAGGTAGTACTGACAAGTCAGTTAAATTAGTCAAGGAATCAATCAGGCGAGAAGGTATTGGTCCATCCAAACCGCTAGCCTGGATATTTCTGCACTTAAATTTTTTAATTTAAGTAAGCAAATATAAAATTAAGAGCACAATTGAAATGTCATCAATAGGTTGAAATCTCACAATCTATCAAGTTTTGTCCAATTCTGTATGAAGTCGGGTATCTTTCCCTCGAAGTGGTTATCACTAATACGACTGCATTTGCATTAAGCAATTAATAATAAACTGACTGATAGGATTTGTATTAACAGAATCAAAGACATTAAAACAAAACAATGGATTTGAATTTTAGTAACTTACAAGTCCGTCAAAGTGTTCAACTTTGCAAGTGTATCAGGCAACTTCCCAGTAAAATTGTTTGAACATAGATTTCTTCAACAACATAGATAAACCATGTCAATCAACAATTATAAGCTAATCTTGCCAGGAAAATACAGATAACAATAAATAACATGTTCAATTATTTAAAAATTATATTAATTAAAAAAATAACAGTAAATGCATTAAAAAAACACTATGCGTGCATTATGCAACAAATAAAAGGGTCTTACAATTCCAGTATAGCAGTAAGATTTCCAATTTCTGGGGGAATAGATCCAGAAAGCTGATTGGCCTCTAGCTTTCTATCAAAAACAAAAGGCCTTAAACAACAACAATCATAAAATGTTTCACATACACAAAAAGGGAATAAAATGGGTAATCGAAATTTACAGCTGTATCAATGTCGTGATATTTCCATATTCTTTTGGGATTGGACCCGTCAAACCATTCCCAATCACTACCCTGCAGCAACACAATGTTATCAAAGTTCAACCCCCAAATCTATATATGGAGAGAGAATTAGCTACATACAACTTTTGCATGAATTTCATGGAACCCCATCCTGGAGGGAGAGAACCGCTAAGGTAATTGCGAGTGAGATCGCTGTAAGATACAGAAGGGAAATGCCAAAAATGAGTAATTACAAAAAATCAATTTTTGGAATGAAGGGGCAAGTATAGAGGCCTCACATTTCTTGAAGGTAAGGGAGTTTGACCAATGCTGGTGGGAGTGTTCCACCAAGTTTTTGATCTTTCAGGACTCTGCAATTCAATTCAGACGCAGTGACTTCTTACATACACTGACCATAATCCATAAACATTGATTGATGAATACCAAAATATAAATACCAAGTCCAACTAAACGTACGGTTTAAAGAATTTTTTATAGGTTTTTTTATTTTTATATGTCATATATTCATTTATAATGACTTCTTAATTTATAAAATCAAATACACAGTCAACTTGAGGATTAGTTATTACTACTTCCGTTCCTAAAATATTGTCGTTTAAAGTTTTGATACATGGATTAAGAAAGTATCATTTGGAAAGTAAATAATTTATTCTCCTTGAAAGTTGTAAACGACAAACTTTTTGAAACAAATTTTTTCTTCTAAAACGACAATCTTTTAGAAACGGAAAGAGTAGTTTGTTAGTGCTCTCACATGTTTTTATATATATATATATATATATTAAAACATTTATGTGGTTGCTTTTAGTTTGTTAAAATACCCCTCCCCCCAAAAAAATTTGATATCTTATTATTCCTCTGTTCCTTAATATAGATCATTTTAGAGTTGTGTACAAGTATTAAGAAAATGATTGTAAATCATTAAATATATTATCAATTGTCTATATTGTCATTGCATTAGAAAAAGAGTGTTATTTATTGGACAAAAAATAATAAGAAAATCAAAGTTATATTTAATACTTTGGGTAATATGGAAAACTAAGCAATTAATACTTACTTGAAATTCTCAAAAGACTTATATTTAGGAACAAAAACATTTATCTAAAACGATTTATATTAAGAAAACGGAGGAGTAATAAACATATACAATCAAACAAAAAATATTATACTCAACGGTAATAATTATTATTTTATTCGTTAATTTGTAATTTTATGGGTATTAACATTATATTTTTTAATTACATAAAATATATTTGAATATATATCACGTAAATTTTAATATTTGAGAAATTTAATAAGTAAAAATTGTATGACTTTATTTTCCGATAAAATGAATATTTATTATTTTTTGACTTTTATGTTATTAATTGCACAATTTCATAATTTAATTAATTAAATCAAGTAAAGTAAAAATTATGATATACAAATTTATATTTAGTGGAGAAATTAAACATTATAACTTGAAGGGTGTATTAGACATTATATTAAAAATATTTTTAAATATTAGTTGGTCAACCACACTAGGGGTAGTGAATGTTACATATTATAGACTAGAGGGGTACTAACTGTTACTTGAAAAACTAGAAGCGGTGGTGAATGTTATTTTGATTATCTATAGGGGATGTCAGTGTATTTTACTCTTTATTTTAATTATATCTCCATATTTCATAGTGTTATTTTTTTATATAGTATTATATATAATAAAACAGTCACTCAAACATATATTTTAATTATTTTTTACTTTTGCATATCAAAATCTAATTTATGAATATTTTTATATATAATTGATATGGTACTTAAAATTATAACAATGTTATCAAAATTTTAACTGAACATACATTCTTATATTACTTGTTAATATTTTTCTATTTATTTTAATAAGTGTTATTTTAATGAATGTTGTAAAATATTAAAAAATTTAACTAATATCAAATAAAAAATATTAGTAATTTTGATCGATACAAGTCGATGCGGTGTGTTTCAAAATATAAACCAGCCGGTATGTAAAATATAGAAAAATCTTGAACCACTACTAGTCCAGTGCAGTACAGTTCTGATTCAAGATTTTTTAAGATCGGTGCAGTTCCAAATCATTGATAAATTGAAACCATAACCGTAACATTCCAGACATCATCATTATCACAGTATAAAAAACTAACCAGTCTCACAATAGAGTATGAACTATGAAAAAAAAAACTTATAAACAAAACTCATAAGGGATAAGTATGAAAATTTTGACAAATTAGTCCATTAGGTCTTTACTCAAATAATTCAAGACTAAATTACAAATTTAACTTTTTTATTTGTCATGTTTTTATAAGATGTTACCTAAATTTAAAATTCCTGGCAAAACTATTTCTTTTGTCGGAAAAAATATAACGTATTATTCCATATTTAAGATTATTATAATATTATCGGATTTGTCATCATCTTCCAAGATGACATTCAATTATTAGCTCCATCTACAACATTAATTTACACCCCAACGTCAACTGGCAACCAACCCGCCCGCCCCGTCACGAGCGAGGTCCTTGACCAAGTTATAGTAATAATTAATTATACACACACAGAAATTAAGTCTAGTTACTGGGACCAGTGGGGTCCACTCATCTGTCAGGCCAAGACCCAGGAGAAACTAAAGCCATACATGCATGTACCAGCTGTCTCATCCGCCCCCAAGTCAACATATTTATGGGTTGGACTAGTTTTAAGTCTTTTAACTGCATACTATTACACTACCATATAAGAATTGATATTAAATAAAAATTGATATTTTTATAAGTTTTATGTACCTCCCATTTACTATGCACGTGAGAGTTAGGGACCCACCAGCATTATTTTTTTTACTTGTAAAAATATTAATTTTTTATAATTATCGGTAACTGAGTAGCTGTAATAGTATAATTTTACCATGAATATTTGTTTAAAGGCGATAAACTCTGACAAATTTTAACTAATTACACATATACCAGTCATGTTGTGTATTGGCCTGGTACAAGACTATGGTTTCTTCCGTATGTATTCATCATAAATTAACTTACAAGCTTTTATAAACTGCAATTAATGACCATTTGAAACTCCAGAAGTATGGTGTGTGTGTGTGAGGTAGAGACGTACATATAAATATACACACACATACATATATATATATATATATATGTGTGTGTGTGTGTATATATATAGAGAGAGAGAGAGGGACAAAGCACAAACGTACGTACATGCTAACAACATGGTTGAAGGTGTCGTTAGAGACTCTGTGATTACTGCAGGTGACGACGTTCTGCTTTCCATCTTCCGCGCCGGTGGCCCAACCCGATATTCCCGAGCATGGATCTACGCCGAAATCCCAATCGGTCTTTCCCAGACTTTTTCCTATTTCCCATAAAGCATCCACTGCATAACCAATACTAGATTAATTAACATATCTATAAAACACAACACGTGCATCATATATACATACATATATACCTAGTTACACACACACACATATATATATATATATATATTATATAGAATTTCATATGGATCAGTAATAAACAAATTAAGATAATATTGCTGAGGTTTAATTCAAATTTTGTCCCAAATAATGTTAAGACAAATAATACTTTATAACACACTCAAATCACATAAGATATACTCGACTAACGTAAAAATCTACAAAAAAAAAAATTAAAATACCTTTATATCATTCCTCAAAATTAACTAATCACTATACAGAAAAAAGGAATATGTGGCATATGACACAGCTAAATTTGGCCGTAGATGATGTCCAAAATAACGTAGTATTTAAAAATAAAATTATATTAAATGTTTGAAATGCTATTAATTAATAAATACCTTCATCTTTTGCCAGAGTAGTCGCAGCAAAAGTACTAGTAAAGAAATTTGAGAGTATTATTACTACAGCAACAGCGGCAGTGGCAGCGGCAGCGGCAGCGGAAGCATAAATCGGCCGTGGGGAGAAGAAGAAGAACATTATGTATAGTATATACTAATTTTATACAACTATATGCTTGAGAAAAAATTATATAAAGAGACCCAACTTCTTGAATATATATGAAAATCTATAATATTAATTAGCATATGTGTGTGTGTGTGTGTGTTTTTGTGTGAGAGATGGAGAGAGGGGAGGGGACATTGAAGACTAGTCAAGTACATAATTTTCTTTTTGGACCAAGAAAATAATAACTGCATTAAATTAATTAAGACTAAAATACAATTTGAACCTTAAAGTTTGTAAGATTGTTTAGGTTTGCATCCAATATTTAAAATGTTTTTTTCGATATTTTAACCGTTCAAAAGTGAGGGTGCATTTTGTTTAACATAACGAATTTTGAGGTGCATTCTGATCAGTTTAAACCTCAGAGAGTGTATAATATATTTAGCATAAAAATTATTGGAATGTAATTAGATACGTTTTAAATATTGGGGTGCAAACTTCAACTACTCCATAAATTTTGTGTCCAAACTGTATTTTAACCATTAGTTAATAAAGAAAGAAACAAATGGTTGGCTGAATTGATTGATGCATTTTTTTTTAAAAAAAAATTACGTGTGTTGACCCGATGCATTCATATGTTACCCTTTTACTGTTCTTTCATTTTTATATGACTTATTACGTATGTTTAACTTTATTATTCCTACGTGATTGTTTATTTCGTAATTTTTTATTTGTTTTTAAAAGAACATAACATAATTATCTTAATTAAGATGACTACATACTCCATCCGTCCCATAGTTATGGTAATTTTTTATTTTGAGATGTTTCAATATATAGGCTACTTACTATTTATAAAATCTAGTTGGTTCATTGTTTACTTTTATGCCCTTATAATAAATATTCAATCATTACTCTTTTTTTGAAGAAATAACATTCAATGTTATTATTTTTATCACCACATTTAATGTTGTTGTATTCTCTTTGGTTAAAGTTTTATGGTTATGGACTTTAATGGTCAGTGCACGTCAATCAATGAAGTTGAGAGTTAAGTAAAGAATAATTAATTTATTCATTAATTCCATATTAAGGGGTATAGATGAAAAATTATGTTAAAAATTGTCATTTAAACTGATTTTCTTAAATTATGTGTCAAAAGAAACGAGCCTATAACTATGGGACGGAGGGAGTAGTTATTTAGACTAACTAAAATGTTGGAAAAGTATGCAGTATACATGCATGCACACGTTGAAATGTTTAGTCGTAAAAAGTTGGACATGCCTGAGTTTTTAATATAAAATAAAATTAATTATTGATGACGGAAATAATTATGCATGGCTCACTGAAAATTAATTGTCAAGATTTATTAAAGAATTTAACCCGGCCGTAACAATTGTTGTTAGATTTTTACCACTAAACTGATTTGATAAATATTATACATAACACACTATAAATATTTTTATTGAAAATAATATTGCATAAAAATTTCTAATTTTGTGAGTAATTTACCTTTCAAATAAACATAACGAATACCATATAAATATGTTTATACTTACCCTTCTATATTTTGTAGAAACCGACACCATCTTCTTATTAGACAGTGAGCTGTAGCCTCACGTGCTCTCTCTCTCTCTCTCTCTTCTAATCTCGTTCTTTCTTTTTGTTGTGTTCCTTTTTGTGGAAGTTTAGTTCTTCTTTATTTGTGAGATTTTTATTTTTAACTATAGAATACGAAAGATTTATTTAATATTATTATGAGAGATTCTTATTAATTATGTAAATTTTGATTTATTATATTTGTATTAATATTCCTCTATAATTAAGGCGTTCAAAAAAAAAAATTCTTTGTACAGGACAATTTAAGGTCATTGGAGTTAGAATCTTGATTCTTTAATTTAACTTCATTTGAAAAGTTAATTAATTAAGCCTAATACAACAACGTTGTCATCTGAGAATGAAAGAACACTTTTTATCTGCGTATTAACACTATATTAATCAATTAACCAAAATCATGTCAACCACTCCTTTGAGGTTGTATACAAAGAACGTCTCAATCATACTTTGATGGAATGGGATGGGTACCCAAAATAATTGAACGCCTACATACTCAATATTGCAAGTCTTTCTTTTGTTTGTTTATTGTAGCTTATTAACATTGAATTATACTCTCCGTCCTGAATAAAAGTCCTTATTACTATTTTAGATAGTCTCATATTAAATATCCACTTTTTTTTAATAACCAAACTTTTACATATTTTTTTCTATTATGCCCGTAGCATTAAATATCTCATACTTTTCTTATTCTAATTCTCTCTCCATATTTAATAATATTATTATGAGTAATTTTGTCATTTTATTCTTCTTAATATGCGTGAAAAGCCCACCATGACTTTTATCCTGGAGGGAGTATTTACTAGTAGTAGTATTTAAATATATTAGACTTATTAGTACCCAAACTAGGATCTTGCTAACCAGCTTATTATCATATAGTTATAGTAGACACTATTTCATAGACACTATCTATTATCATATAATTCATAATAAGCATTATGAATTCAGCTCTCCTAAATGCATCTCAATCTAACAAAAGAAAAAACATGTTTAAAAATGAAAATGCATAAACAAATTCTGAAAATGAGTCTTATTCCCCATTTTTCTGATCCCGATTTTTCCAATATGAAGCCTCGAAATTGACGGGGTAAAGATCAGCAGTAGATGTGGAAGAAGCAGTCCACGACTCGTGTATCGACATACTCTGGACCTGCCTGTGACTTGCATGGCTCTGCTGCTGCTGCTTTATTTCCTCAGGCTCCATCTTGTACTCTTGAATCACATCTCTGCCTTCAAGCATGCTTACCACTGAAGACATAGCAGGCCTAACTGTCGGCGAGACGCTAACACATTGGAGAGCTACATTAATCATCACCATCACTTCTTCTTCGTTAAATTCTGATCCCAACCTCTCGTCAACTAGCTCCATAAAACTCCCTTTTTCCTTTAGACCAAGTGCCTTTAAGGAGAGATATAATCTTAGAAGCCAAATAAAGATGGGCTTGCGACAAATAGTTGAGTTTTGACATAACTACAAATCTATATAATTTCCATATCAATGTACCAAATCTCAATAAAATTTAAGCAAGTTGTGATCATGGTGATTGATTCTGTGGAAGTCAAAATTTCACTTAAAACTCTTTTTGAGTACTAAAATTGGACCCTCATTAGTGTATTTAAAAAGTACTAACCTCCTGATGCATAGACAGACAGTTGCAGAATATTTGTGCAAAATTTTTGAGATCTCTGAAAACCAAAAAAGTTGAGTTATATTGCAAGGTAATGAAGTTACCCAATCAAGAAGATAAAAGGACTCCTCCTTCGGCCTGAAACTTGTGTTGCTCCTTCCACTCAAGATTTCCAGTGCCACAATTCCAAAACTATAAACATCTGCTTTGTCCGTTAGGTAACCTCGCATTGCATATTCAGGTGCCATATATCCACTAGGGAAAAGACAAAATAACATCAGTCACAACTCTCCCTAGAATTTTTTTTCTTCATATGTTTCTTTGTTCACAATTTCTTCAATTGCCAATCAAGTTATATTCATGAAAAAAATGTAAATATAGCAACAACTACTACTAAATATAATAGCATTGACTCGGAATAGAAGCAAGGCGACTCACTAAGTTCCAGCAACTCGTGTGCTTATATGGGTGTTCTCCTCTTCGTCCAATTTAGCCAGACCAAAGTCCGATATTTTAGGGTTAAAATCTTTATCAAGCAGCACATTAGTGGCCTTGATGTCTCTGTGGACGATCTTCAATCTTGATTCTTCGTGGAGGTAAGCCAAACCTCTTGCAATACCAATGCAGATCTTGTATCTTGAAGGCCAATCCAAATTCAAACGGAATTCTTCTGTGCCTATATTTACCAAGTGAAGGAGTACATAGAAATAATAATAAGTTATGGATTGAATGCAGTGTGTCAAACTGAAGTAATATTGGAAGTTATAAAGCATAAAGTTAAGTATTACCAAATAAAGCACGGGCAAGGCTGTTATTTTCCATATATTCGTATACTAGCAATAATTGATTTCCTTCGATACAACACCCATACAGCTTTACAAGATGTGGGTGTTGCAGAGCAGAAATCATGCCTATCTCATTGACAAACTCACGGTTCCCTTGCTTTGATTTTGAAGAAAGCTGCTTGACGGCAATTATGGTTCCATCTGATAGAAGTCCCTTCATTTACAAATATACTGTGGGTTAATACATTAGGAGAGTTACATTGTGATATATTAAATATGAACTGTGGAAACTAATACTTGCGTTGGATACCTTGTAAACAGGACCAAAACCACCTTCCCCAATCTTATTAGCAACGTCGAAATTGCTAGTCGCAGCTCTAATTTGCCTCAAAGTAAATTTACCAGTGCGCAGGTCAAGATCCTTCATGTCTGTTGAAGAAGATGAATTGGATAACATCATCATGAATATGAAATGTTGCAACTGTGTTGTTTGATTTTGAGACAAACTTTAACAATTGACCGAGACATAGCCAATACATATCTATTAGTTCATGCAAAGAAAGAGTTAACCAAGTCTTAACTGCGCCCTAAAGTGTGTGAACAATAATAAAAGTAGACTGAGATTCATGATCAAATGCATGTACAATCACAGAGTCAAAAACGAAATTGAAGAAGAAAAGAAGATGCTAATGATAAAGTGAAGCCAATAAACTGCTAAGTAATATAATTAATTATATGGAGTTTATCCAAATTGTTTGTGGATATACCTAGTTCCGATCTGTCTTTGCTCCGCAGACAGCCTTTCCACCAAAGGATACCCAAAACCAGAACGATAGCAGATACAGCTGCAACCACAATCCCCACCACAGTGCCCACAGATACACTGTTTCCTTTTTCTGACGGTGGAATAAAATCTGAATGAAGAAAAGGACTCGCATGAGATTAAAATGTTAAAGTGATGAATGTTGGGAGATGAGTAATACACAACACATATTCCAACTATATGTACCACTTCAAAAAATAAGGACCTTAAGACAACTGCAATCCCTTTTCCTTTTTGATTTTTCTAGCAATTTGAGGCTAAGGAACCAGCCACAAAACTGACACCTTTAGTTCTATACATAATGGAAATTCATAGTGAAATAAATGGTGTACAGACTAATCGCATTGCACTGAGCTTCTAAACAATAACTCAGCAAGAGAAAAAGGAAGGGGGGGTGGTATGTATATCAAATGATGAACTTTCCATTCCAGATGTTTCATATGAAACCTGAATAAGACAACTGCAATCCCAGGAAAAACTAAGCTCATGCATTGGGCTTATAAACAATAAATCAACAGGAAAAAAGGGAGGAAGGTAACAGTGAATGATGCACTCCCATTCCACATGTTCCGAACGAAACAGGAACAAATGGAACTTTCACTATGATAACTGATAACTAATTAGTAAAATATAAGACGTAGATCTCTTCCGAACCATGAACACCAAAACAAGAAGCTCAAAGAAATCTCATAATTTACCAGGATCCACGGAAATAGCTGAAATCAGAGGACCATATACCCCTCTAACAGGAATACCCGTTGTCCCTTTTCCAGCCCAATTGAAGCGGATCTCCAAGGTATTACTATTTACAACCACAGTAAATTTCTTTATTATTTCTCTTTGAACCCCACCGGCTTCAACCTCAATATTGAAATCCTTTAGCACCAGCATTCCCTGCAATAATAGCTATTAAATTCATGCAGCCCACAACAATTGGATTTCACTTTGACACTACTGTAGAAAAAAAAAAGGTACTGGTCAAAACATAATCCAAACATTGATCTAATTTTACTAAAAACGTGACAATTGCCTGTTTTTTTTAAAGGATGGATGAAGAGGTTTATGAATTCATGATAATAACTCATACGACTGCCATATTATTACATTTTAAATAAAAATGATCACCTTCCATTTATATCAATATAAGTGGTTACTTCACTCTAGAATTTGTATACAAGAAACATTTTATTTCGTTTTATACAAGGAAACGATAAATTTATCGTCACCTATGAAGATGGTTGAACAATGTGTGCATGTACCTGAATGTAAACATCAAATATGCGTCTTCCAAGGCTACTATAGGTCTTGTCGTCAGTAAACATTATCTCTGCAAAGTGAAGCCTTACTGTATAGTTTCCATTAAGCAGACAGAAACCATAATAAGTCAGGGATATGGGAGAAAGTCGCGCATCCATGTACAAGTTGGAATTATTCCCATAAAGCCTCGAAGTATTTGTCCAAATATAAGTATCTTTAGAGCTGTCATCATCCAAGAAGTGACCAGTACTGCTGGATGCCCAGTTAGTCCCACTCTGAAAGAACCTTGAAGATCCACCTGAATCTGTATCAGCTTCATATTTGGTGATTCCATCAACACTTACTTCCCTTCCACCACAATTTATATGGAGAGAGTACCAATCTGATACAAAATCACAGAAAAACAGTCTACTTAGGCGGAACCAAAACATTTTTAGAGGGGTCAAAATACATCAGTAAAAAAAATTATTTATTGACGCTTAGAGTGCTTCTTCAAATTCATTTTAACCAATTATATTATTTCACCTATTCCAACCATTGTCAACCTTTGAGTTGAGTTAATAACTAGTCTATATAACTTTATATATATATATATATATATATATATATATATATATTAATTTTGCCCGAATTATGAAAATATTAATCAGACTTTTAATTTTTTAGTCAACTGATTAGCTACTTTTATAGATAACTTACAAATTATAATATTATATATTCAAAACCTTATATTGTGGTTCTGATAATCTTCCTTAGAGACAACTGAGAGGAGCCACTCAAAGCAATAAAATAAATTAAGTTATTCTCATTTACAAAAAATTGATACCAAGGTATGATTAAGTCAGTAAAACAAATGAGTGCAATATTAAGTAATTAATCATCAAAATTATTTAACATTATTTTATCTTATAGTAATATTGTTAATTTATTATAGGTGGAAGGACATGAGGAAGCAAATAAATTAATATCATCTCATAACAAATATCAAGTTTAACTAATATTAATATGCTTCAGATTCCAAAATTGGGGGTCATATGACCCCCCTAGCTCCCCACTAGTTCCGCCCATGCCAGTGCTCCACTTATTTGGTTTTTAGTTTCATCTAGTCCTTAACAATTATTTACCTTTTGAATAAAAACATCAAACAGAAGTGTTTATAACTTCATATCCATCACAATAGTGTATTGCAGATGACACCACTCATGGTGAGCATAACCTACCTTATAGGATGCTAAGATGGCCAACATCAATTTCAGCTAAAAAAATTAATATAAAAACAATTGTCTAATGTTTAATCAATATGTGAAAGCATTTTGCAGCATAAACTGTGGTCAGTGATGCAGATACTTAACCACAGTGATGTAGCCATGATTTTTCTCCAACGAGGGCTAACATTAATAACAATCTTTTTTTCTTTTTCTTTTTTACCTATAATGTCAGAAAAAAAAATATTAATGTTGATAAAGTTTTTAGAAAAGGAATGTAGATTTTGAGAGCCCTAACAATTTTTTTAATATCAAGGTTTTTATAGACATGCTTAGATATAATTATTTAAAATGATTTATTTCAATACTTAAAGATTAATTTTTCTATTAAAAAAATATTTAAATGTTAATATTAAAAAATTAGTTGTTTTACGAAAATCAAATTTTGATACCTCAAAAGTCAAATTGGAACGGATGGAGTAATACCCATTGCATGCCTTGGGATCAACAAGGGTGATCTTAGAGTCAAACTTCTTTTCTAAAAATCTCGCCAGTATGAAAATGAGTACTTTTACAAAAGAAATAAAGAAATATGACGAACCAATATGGACAACTGGCTTAGCAGTTTACTTTATTCTCATTCCCTCGGAAATTAAAGGAGGAATGATGTTTTAAAATCCTCTTTTATTCCATTTTATGTCATCTTAATTTTATAGCTGCACAAACAAGGTCTTACTTTATTTATTTACATTGTGCATAGGTTACACTTTAGAGTGATTGATCTAGCACAAACATGTCATACTAACAAACCACAGTAAATAAAATAAGTAAGTACACTTACCTATTGGACAACGAAAGTTTCTCAAGCATGAAACTATTCCACTGAAAAGAGAAAAAGATGGTGAAATTTAGAAACATTCAGCGTCAGATTACAAAATGGATTCCACTACCAGGATATATATGAAACAATTTTTTTAAAATTCACAAGAGTTCATAAAAGTTTATTATGAGGGGAGTTACTCCAAGTTTGTATAAACTTACGATATATTCCTATTGGAAGAACTTCCAAACAAGTTTCTGCAATAAAATAACAAAATCATCTCAACAAGTATATTTAAAATATCTTAGATGCACAACAAAGAATAATAGGTTTAAGAGAAATGAATTGATTTTACACATTCTTTTGTTGACAGGTTAAGGCCCCTGAACTTCCAAAAGTAATGTTGTTGTATGAAAGATCTCTGCACATAGAATTCAACAAATGATCCCTTGTAGTCTTGAAGTTGAATGAGAACAAGAAATTAGGTATTTATCAATGCATGTTAAGTAAAAGAAATTCACTATTTTCATGCATGTGAATTCATGATATAAAACGGCGATTAAATAGATAATAGTCATAATTCACGATATACTAGGGATATATATTTTTCTACATAATAAAAATGTGAACATACTTATGAATATTATTCATCCCCTCCCATGCAAATTCCATACCAAAGTTTTACATTGCAATACTTTTTTATTTAATATAACTTTCTTTCTTCTTTTTTTCCCTTCAACAACCATCTTCTTCTGCATAATAAAAAGCCATCGTATATCCAAGGTTGTTGGTGCACTTTAACTAGTGTCTATGAAGTGTCATATAACGTAAGAAATTAATGAAGAACTGAACTTTTAAATGTTGTAAACATTGAAGTGTCATATTTGTATCCGAGAGTGAACAAAACCAGGGGCGAAGCCACATGCAAGGGTGTGGGTTCAATCGACCCCACTGTTTTTTTTTTATAATATATGATAAATTTAGAAGAAATTTAAGTGCAATGAATAAATTGACCCCACTAAAATTTTATAAATTTTTTTAATATACGGGGTCAAATTGAATTTTTTATAACTTTATCAATTCTATATTACTTCTACTCCTATGCATCTTCCTCTAATATTTTTAAAATAAATAATAATCTAATTTATATTATTTTTATAACATAAGAAATTTAAATATTTATTAACAAGTTTGTGATTAGAAAGGCGTATTAGGGGTCAATAAGGGATGGATGTATATATATAATGTTATTACTTGTTATATTAATAATATTGTAACAAAGTACATGTTTTACATATGCAACTGGCTAAAAAATACAAAATTATCTTAAAAAATTGGCTCGGGGACTGCGCCCCTGAACCCCGGCCAAATTATTTATAGCATCACAAAATTTTGACCCCACTGGATTAAAATTCTAGCTTCGCCACTGAACTTAACGTATTTTGGTATCAGATACGGATGCATTGCTAGAAGCCTCAATGCTTCCTAGGATGAATATAGAAGTCACCCAGTATTACCTTTCCTAGTTTATGTCTGTACAAAAAACTTCAGCCTAAGGCCAAACAAAACAAAGTTACAAGCCAGACTAATACAGAGAGGAAAACCTGAAAGGCTGAAACAAGTAAAGGGAAATCTAATTTTCTTAACACCTACAAAAATTTGCAACCTAAGGATGAATCTAATAGAACTGTCAAAAACAAAAAGTGAATAAATAATCTAAAAGCCGTAGATAACATAGTATCTTATGGATGCAAATGAAGTCACAATGATGATAGTATGCTCTAATTTCTAATGATACAAGTAATGTGAGATAGGAACAAATGAACACTGTGTTGCATTTGACAGTAACTATATGCAGGGTTAGGAAGAGAATCTTACATGTCATCTCCTCCTTTCAGCATCCAATCAGGCACGAAACCAGATAGCAAGTTTCCAGTTAAATAACTAGATAAATCAATATAATGAATTAGTATATGGTATTTATTTTACTACATTTACCACCATTTCTGGTCAAATTATTGCCAAATAATTTGTAGCTCTGATTGACAATACATAAGTATTTCAACTGGATCCACTGATCCTTGCCCCATAAAAATTCCTCAGTAAATTTACACCAATAGACTTCAAGATTCTGAAATCATATTTCTTTCTCAAAGAAACAAACAGAAACAGATATTATTTATGTCATTGAAAGAGCATGGGCAGTATGAAGGAGAAGAGAAAGCTGATGATGGACACATTTTCAAGAATCCCAACATGTTAGGATCTTTGTTTTAATTATATTTCATGTCTCAATTAATTAGACTTCGAATTCGGCTGGGTTTCTTTGTTGTAATTTTTGTGTATTATTAGGGAGATTAGGCCACTTTGTTTCTTAAATAGGAAGCTTTGTAGGAAGCTTGCGAGGATCCTATTTGAATATATTATACTTTCTTAGTAGTATGTACAATTCATGAAAGAAGAGTTTTTTTGGTCATCTGAAGCTTGTCCAGCTACGGAGCTAGAATCACTCCAGTTTTCATATTTAAGGCTAAAAAAATTATCCCAAACAAGATGATTAAACCATTTAAATGGCCTTTTCAGCTAATTTATTTGAAAACTTTTGAGCCTTTCTGTGTATACATCGGACATCGGTAAATCATTGTTCAGTGTAAAGGTTGAATGGGTATCAGGCCCAAGGATCAATCTTTTAGTTGAAGATGGCTTATTATAGTAACACTATGAATCGGTTTGAATGGTACCAGTTCAGTGAGAATTTACCATTTAAGGATTGTGTAAGAAAATTACATACATATGAATAAGAATATTACATGTAGTCTGGAGATAGAGCAGCAAAAGAATTTGGTATTTGTCCACTTAGTCTATTAAAGCTGAGATCTCTGCAAGAGAAAGATAAAGATGATGATTGTAATTGAAATCTCTCATAACAATATAATTTCACCTACAATGATTATCTATAATTTAAGAGTAAGCAAACTTTTTTTGATGTTTCCAACGCAAGAAATGCAGTTAATACATTTTGTAACACAAAATGACTACAGCAAACACAAACTCTCATGCAACTGTGCCAAGTTCCAACTTCTTCTCACTCAGAATTTTCAACTGTCTCATAAAGGAAATTTAACTTTAAGAAAGCTCATCAGATGAAGAACTGTCTGTAGTGCAGTTTGTGTATTTTGCAGCCAAGGAAAGACAACAATCAATAATCTACTTTATTTGACTACCACTTATCAGTCAGTATATGCAAGTCTATAATCTATATAGCTAGAATATGTCATCTTAAAAAGCAGATATGAAACTGGTAATATGAGGGAGAGGGAAAACTCAGCATAACAGGAAGATTTTTATCACCTTGGCTTGAAAAATTTACTACTTGGAAATTTACTTTGCAGCTATGGTATACATTACATATGGTGATATGGGTGAAAGGCATTCAAGGATTTTTACCAAGTTCTATAATTATTGTATTCTTTTATAAAAACAGTTTTAAGATTTAGGTTGCTCAGTCTCTAAAGATAATTGGGAATCTGCAGATTCAACTCAGTTTAGCTCTAGCCTCGTTATAAAGTTTCGTTCACTAGAAATCAACACTAAGTTGTGTGTGTTATTTCCATCGTCAGCTTGACCAATCCTAAGAAAGTGCAACAACACAGATCAGCTAAGGTAAAAAACTAAATAACAGCACCCCCCCTAACTAAAAGTACAAGGCACTCTTTATATAGCATGTTGATTTTTTTTTTCGCATGATGTATGCCAAGAAGGTCAATGATACAATTCCTTTACCCACATTGAAAAGGGAGAAGCCAAGAACTATATCAGCCCACACCAAATTGACTTTGCAATCGATGTGGTACCGTAGCTTACAGTTAAGTTCGGAGTTCGCAGCAGTACACCCACCTTACAAAGTCAACGACCTCGTCACCCCATTTACCTAAATATGGCGGCTTCACTCTATTGACACGAACTTAATACCCTTGCACCTATCAAAATTTTAATCTAATCTCTAGGTAGCCCATTTATCTAGCTATGGCGGATTCACTCTAGTGACACAGACTTGATGCCCATTGCTCCTATCAAAATTTTAATCCAATCCCTAGGTAGCCCTTTCCACATGTCGCCGCGTTTACGTGCCTCAACCCTCAATCATGGGCTCTTAATGAAATCACCAATTAATAGAAACCTTTATCCTTTTTGCCCAGTTCAAGGGGAGAGGCCAAGGCCCACACTAAATTGACTTTGCAGCCGATGTGGGATTGGCCCTTACAGTTAAGTTTGGAGTCCGGATCAGTCTCTGAACTGAAATCTTACTTAACAAAATTTTAACTATCAAAAAAGTAACCACACATACAAGTAATCAACTTCTGGACAAATACATATAAGCAAAAAGAGGAGAAAGAAAAGGTTTAATCCACTAACAAGATTTTCAGTTTTTCCATTGAACCAAGATACTCTGGTATTTGACCAATAATATTGCAACTCCTTAATATCCTGCAAAATTTAAAATAAACGAGTCACCACCCTGCGAACTCTGATATTATTCTATTGAGGGAAACTATAAGAGCATGCAACTCACAGTGTCTTGAGGTTTTTCATGCGACTAAGGGGTGGAAAAGTTCCTTCAATTCCATTTAAGTCACTGATTCTTCTGCAGATTATAATTTACCAGTAACAAATAGAAACTAAGAAGCCGTCTAATTAGACATACATCCATTGAAGCAATACAATTGGAATGTAATACTAACAAATCAGATAATTTAGTCAAAAGAGCAATGCCAGTAGGTATTGGTCCATCCAAATTGCTAGCCTGAATCCCTCTGCAAGTAACAAATTTATATAAATAATCTAAAATAAAACTATTAGAAAAACAGAAATAAAATAAACAGGTTAATATCTCACAGTTTCTCAAGACTGGTCCAGTTCTGTATGAAATTGGGTATCTTTCCTGTGAAGTGGTTATCGGTAATTCGACTGCATTTGCATTTAGCAACAAACTGAACAGTTGGTTTTAAAAAGAAATAAAGAGAACTGAATAAAAAAACAATAGCATATGAACTTAGGAACTTACAAGTCCTTCAAAGTCGTCCACTTTGCAAGTGTTTCAGGCAACTCCCCAGTGAAATTGTTTGAAGAAAGAAGACTTCAACAACAGATAAACCAATAAATCAATCAAAAAACATGAACTAAACTCGCAAGAAAAAATATTAATAACAATAGCTCACACATTATTGCAAAATATATAATCCCTCCAACCCGAAAAGAGAATCCTACTTTTTTATTGACTTTTCCTCAAGAATATTAAGGTGCATAAAACACACATAACACGTTAAAAAAAATCCCATGCTGTTTATTCAATGTTAAACCTCCAACACTAAAATATATTTTTATTTTTATTTTTATTTTTGGGGGGAATAGTTGAAAAACAATTTTGCCCATGTCCTACGCAAACCTTAATAATTCATTAAAAGAAAGTAAACAAAAAGAAAAATAGGATTCTTAAAATAAAAAATCAGTACAAGAACAAAATATACATTATGATTATCCTTATGTATCTCGCAAAACTAAAAGTAGCAAATTTTAGTCTAAGGAAGAAAAGAATCTTACACTCTCTCTATAGCAGGAAGATTCCCAAGCTCTGGGGGAATAGCTCCAGACAGCTGATTGAACTCTAGGACTCTACCAACAACAAATTAACAAGAAACCTCAAACAACAAATACTAGAAAAATAATTCCCATATATTCAAAGGGAAATAAAGTGTGTAATTAAAATTTACAATTGTTCGAGTGTGGAAATATTTCCAAATTCTTTTGGAATTGGACCCGTCAATCGATTCCCAATGAGTGATCTGCCATTATACCACATTATCAAAGCTAGAACAATATAAGTTTCCAAGTGATATATATGTATAATGTATATATTAACACACATAGCATACATGTTTACTAGGTGCGTGGAGCCCCATCCTGGTGGGAGAGTACCGTTAAGGTAATTGCGAGAAAAATCGCTGTATGAATGTGAGTGAATGAAATACGGTTAGGTTAACAAATACAGTACAAAAATTGAATGGAAAATTCCAGTGAAGGAGATGAGATGCATATCATATAAAGGGGAATTTACAGACGAAACTCACATTTGTTGGATGTAAGGGAGTCTGACCAATTCAGGTGGAAGTTTGCCCGGAAGATTTTGTGCTTTCAGAACTCTGCACTTCCAAATTCTTAGTGAGTAATAAGAATCAATCTAACAATATTACTAGTATATTAGTATGAGAGAGGCATATATATATATATATATATATATATATATATATATACGTATACGTACATGCTAACAATATGGCATACGGTGTGGTTAGAGATGGAACAGTTACAGGTCACTGCGTTCTCTGATCCTTTAACTTGGGTTACGGGGGCCCAACCCGAATCTCCACTGCATGGATCTGCACTGAAATTCCAATCTCTCTTCCCCAATGTATTTGCAATCTGCTGCAAAGCTTCCACTGCACCAATAATTTAACATTCTTCTAATTGTTGTGCTAATTTATCTATCTAGTCTAGACAAGCATTAATAAAGTATAAATAACCACACGGTTTTTACCTAACATATTCATTATTAGTATTCCCTCTGTCCTGAAAAAAATTTATACATCTACCAAGAAAAAGAAGAGAGTTGATAATTTTATATGGAAAATTGATATTTTTACAAGGTTTTCTTTATATAAATAGTAAATAGAATTCACGTACATTCATATATACGAGTAAGAGTTTGTAAAAATCCTAAAAATAACAATTTCCAATTACAAAGAAAGTAGGACTTAATTTTATAGAAGGAACAGATCAAGAGTATAAAACTTACGTACCTTCACTATCCGGCAGAAGAGTAGCTGCAGAGGCAAGTGTGGTGAAGCAAATGAAGATCAATATTATTATTGTACCATAGATTGAATTACTAGCAAGGGGTTGTGCAGCTGGGTTCAACATAATTAATGATATATATAGAGAGAGAGAGATTGAGCTCAACTATTCTAGAGCTTCTTCACCTTCCAGACAATATTATGAAAATATAGGTAGCCAGCTAGCTAGCTAAGTTGCAAGGGAATAAGAGAGATGATGAAGAAGAAGAAGAAGAAGAAGAAGAAAGGAAGGGTTGACATCTAGTTTATAAATATTATCAAACTGAACCAAGACTATATATGATATATACTTCAACCACTCTCTAGGGGTCATGGAAATGCATGCTGTCTTTCTTTTGATTCATTTCAGATCAGTCAGATACTTCTTTATCTTACTCATCCGCCATACCCCACTTTAGGTGACGATTTTGGTTATATACAACCGTAAGCCTATAGCGACGGACAACATATATAGCGTCATTAAAAGTATGATTTACGGTTGTATTGATCAAAACTGCCGTAAAGCAAAGGAAAGACGCGGAAAGAAAAAGCAAGATACACTGATCCCTGATCAGATATATATATATATATATATATATATATATATATATATATCAGATGGAGGGTCCAAAAATGTATATCATGTATATCATGCTAACACTGAACCTAAGATTTTGCACACCCAAAGTTCTGATACTATGTTAAGTAACCAACTCATCTAAAAGTTTAAACTATTTGATAAATGACCCAACAATGTATATCATATATGCTAACATATATATTTATGATAATAAAATATTTCTCTCATTTCTCGTTTTCTCTCCTCATTTACTACTATTTTACACTTGAGTATCTTTACATGTACTCTCCGTTCTATTTTACTTATCTCAGAGAATAAATTTTTTTCCTTTTTACTTGTGTTTGTATATTTCAAAAAATTATTAATGACTTGATTTGTTATATTATCGATCTCTATATTAAATACCAACTTATTTTTCTTTCATCTTTTTGTATGAATTTTAGAAGACATTTTGTATTTTTTTTCTAATATAACATGTAACTGTAATATATAATCTAACTTTGCTCAATTTACTACTTGTAACTGTCTGATCTACCTTATTAATTATGGAAATTAATCTTATTGGTGATCATATATAATCTAGTAATTATATATACTAAATAAATTATAAACGTCATGTCATGTCATTCATATATGTTTTTATATTATATTATAATATTTTGTAAATTTATAAAATAACACAACTTGACAAAGTAATTTACATGTATATCTCGGAGGCAGAAGATTATAATGTTAAATTAAAACAAACTAATAATAACGAGTAGCTCAATTTATTGGTGATTTGATTTCAAACTTATTTGGTTTTCTTTATAATAGTAATATTTTTGTTTTGATAATATCAAATCGTCTTTATTTTTATGTCATTTTTAATTGAAACTAAGGCATGCAAAATATAATATAATACTAGTATAAAAGACTGCCCAAAGTCAACAAACAAAGGTGGTTTTCTTTTTTTTCTTCAGGTAGGGTCATGTACGCGTTTACTTCAATTATAAGATACAACTTGCGTTTCAATTTATTTGTAAAGTCAACTATGCACATATTGAGATTTGATATGACCTCTAATTTGCTTCACATATTCAACTAAAACTGTACTGCATAAGCATAAGTACGTACGTACATACATACATACGGCCTTAAAATAAGAAGATTTTTATAACTGCCAAATATAGGGGAGGGGGAGGGGGAGAATTATTTACTACAACATTCCAACTTTTAAATCTCTTTTCTCACCAAATCTCTTCTATAACTGTAGGAAATTAAAACCAAAACTAAGTTCCACGCTGCTCACTTTGTAAAACTTCCTCGAGTATATTGTACACTCTTGTTGACTTAATAACATGGTTGAGCACATGAGATGAGGTGGGTTGGGCTAAAGAATTGTGTTGAGCCAAGCTTTGGGTCTTGCACTTTTGGCCAGAAAGCGTTAATGCGTGTGTGCCCGCGCAGGAAGGAGGGAGGGGGTGCGAATCCGGGTACCCACTTTTTTAACTAAAAAACCTTTTATACACAAAATTCTCTTATATTTTATTGTGCAACCTTTCTGTGAGTACACACACAATTGACTTCAAAGTTAATCATAATGTTGACAACCGAAGCAAACCCTTGGGGATCATAACTATGGTTTTTTTTACAGTAATATCTAAAAGCAACTCATTAGTTTGAGTCTTTCGAATATTCAATGCTAACGCTGCAGTTGATCGGGTAAAGATCCTCACCGCTAGATGTGAAAGAAGACGACGACGCATTCGCCGATGTATTTCGGATTCGGCTGTCACCTATATTTGCTGCATTGCCATGCAGGTGTTGGTTCTTCATCTTTTCAGTACTTGAAACAAACTCTCGAACAACTCCTTTACTTTCGAGCAGTCTGACAACTGAAGACGTGGAAGGCCTTATTGCAGGTGAATCATCGGTGAATAATAGAGCTACATTGATCATCACCATCACATCTTCTTCATTGAATTCGGATTCCAGCTTTGTGTCGACTAGCTCCATCAACTTCCCCTTCTCCTTCAGCTCAAGAGCCTTTAAGAAGATAAAAGGGAGGAAAGAACGAACTGTGGATTCTTAGAAACCAAATATATAAAGACAGGGCATGCATTGTGATGTGAATAAGGGAATAGAACCCTGTTTGTTTAAATGGAAACTGGGAAATTTAATATGCGTCGCAGGATTATGCAATATTGACGTGCAAATTTTAATACATAATGAAATAGATAAATGAGAAACAATATAGACTTGAAAGGTAATGAATTTACCCAATCAAGAAGACAGAAACAATCGTTCATCCTGAAACCAGAATTACTCCTCCCATGCACTGACAATTTTCAATGTGACAATTCCAAAACTATAAACATCTGCTTTGTGGCTTAGGTGACCCCTAGCCGCATATTCAGGTGCAATATATCCACTGCAAATAGTACATTTCAAATCAGTTTTTGATGGAAGTTTTCCTTCATAGAGGGAGGGAGTATTCTTCTTTCACAGTGAACTTCAAAAAATAATTCTGTTCATTTCCACAAGGGCATGCCCGTAATCAAATAAATATAGCACAACTCAAGTTATATATTCCCACTGTTCCAAAACTAGATTTAAAGGGTAAATTTGGAATATCATGACCTTATAGTCTTCAACTGGAAATGTATCTCTAATTCTGGAACGAATCAAAAGGGAAAATATATCTCTGATTTTGGAACAAAAGGAGTAACAAACAAAAAGTTTCTGTACATAGCAATAAATATAATGACAATAATATGTGCTCGTTGAGTAGGAAAACATTGAAGTGATTGGAGATACATAAATAGAAAATAGAAGACTAGGAACCAAATTCAAGGAACTCACAAAGTTCCAGCAATTCGAGTGCTTATATGGCTTTTGTCTTCTTCATCAAGTTTAGCCAGACCAAAGTCAGATATCTTAGGGTCAAGATTCTTATCAAGCAGCACATTAGTAGCTTTGATGTCTCTGTGGACAATCTTTAGTCTTGATTCTTCATGTAGATAAGCCAAACCTCTTGCTATACCAATGCAGATCTTGTGCCTCACTTGCCAATCCAATTTCAATTGCTTTTCATTTGGACCTTAAATCCACCAAGTGAACAAATATTTAAATGCATTGGTTAGCTAAATTGCCGATTCAATTAAAAAAGAAAAGAAGATATATGCATGTATTAACTGATGCCAAAAGCTGTTGAGTAAAGCATGGGGGTGAAGTGTACCAAATAAAGCATGAGCAAGGCAGTTATTTTCCATGTACTCATAAACTAGTAATAATTGATTTCCTTCAGTACAACATCCGTACAGCTTTACGAGATGTGGGTGTTTTAGGGCAGAAATTATGCCAACTTCATTCACAAACTCTCGCTTCCCTTGCTTTGATTTTGAAGAAAGCTGCTTCACTGCAATTATGGAGCCGTCTGATAAAGTCCCCTTCAAGTTAAAATTGATATTGTCTGATACATTAGAAGAGCTGCCTAATGGAGATTAAAGATGAAAAGTATGAGAAATTATTGCTTTACTAGATTACCTTGTAAACAGGACCAAATAAAGTACTGGCAAAACATTAATCAAGTCATTTTTTGTACATTCAAACAATACTGGCAAAACATTAATCAAGCCATTTTTTGTACATTCAAACAATTTTTTGCTTAGTTCACACGAATGATAGTACTACTGTTGAGATGCATGAAGACATGCACATACAATTGAATAGAGCTTGTGAAAAATATTTTAAAACGTCTGTATGTGAAGGAGGTGCTAATGACACTGTCACAATGGTTGTCTAAATACCTTGTCCAATTCTGTTGCGACGCAAACAGCATGTCCACCAAAGAATTCCTCCCAGCAGAAAGATGGAAAGTGCAACCACAATACCAACAAAAGTGCTTGGGGATATGCTTTTCCGCTCTACTGATGGAAGGATAAACTTTAAATGATGAAACAAAACAGGAAAAAACGACATTAAATTGTAAAGATTGATTGCACAAGAAACAGAAAATCCAACCATTTAGTACTACAGAAAAATAAAGAGATGATAATAATTCGTCTTCTTCCTTTTGGATATCTCTCAAGTCTCAACTGTTTCTAGAGGCTAAGAATTTACTACACACAACATAAAATGGGAGCATTTAGTGTCTGATGATAATTCAATGGGAAAGAAATGTTATCAAGACTTACCTTGTCCATTGAAGTTTCAATTATTAAACCAAAAGGGGGAAAGGACAAGGAAAAAGAAGAAAACGATATGTATATGATCTTAAACGAAAATTAGAACAGATTTGTGGTTGTATAAAACATTTGCATTTTCAGATAGATTCCATATTTTCAAAAGTACAATTTTCACAAGGAGACTGATATGTAATATAAATAATTTTAAAGAGTATTGCACAAAGTAGGACTACAAATAACTACCAACCATGAACTTTGCTAGAAACAACAAGCTAATAGAATAGTATTCATTACTAACCAGGATCCACATAAATAGCTGAAATTAGAGCCTCCAAAAGGAATACCGGTTGTCCCTTTCCCACTCCAAATAAATTGGAACTCCAAGGTACTGTTAGTTACAGATGCACTAAATGTCTTTATAATTTCCTTTCCCACACCACCTGCTTCTTCCTCAATATTGAAGTCCTTCAACACTAGCTTTCCCTGTAAAAAATGCATTTTATTGGATCTGAAACTTGTTTTCTCGGAAAAAGCTTCACCTTGGACATTATAGTAGAAAACAAGTACCGCGACATACTCCAAATTCAGAATAAATATTTAAAACTGAATGAATATGACCACCCTATAATTGCATTATAAATTCTAATGGCCAATGAAATTAATAAGAATGGCAGTTATCTGGACATTTGGCAACTGAAATTAATAAGAATGGCAGTTTATTTTATTTTCTTTATTTATTTCCCTTCTACATATGAAGATGGTATCAGAATTCAAACATGTACCTCGATGTAAACGTCAAATATGCGCCTTCCAAGACTGCGATAAGTTTTATCATCAGTAAACATGATCTCTGCAAAGTGAAGCCTTACTTTATAGTTTCCATTAAGCAGACAGAAACCATAATAAGTCAGGGATAGAGGAGAAAGTCGTGGATATGTACAAATTTGAATTGTTCACATAGAACCTCGAAGTATCTGTCCAACTATATGAGCCTCTATGATCTTCATCGTCCATGAAATGTCCGGTGCTGCTAAATGCCCAGTTCGTCCTACTCTGAAAGAATCTTGAAGGCCCACCTGAATCTGTATCTTCTTCATATATGGTATTTCCATCAACATTTGCTTCTCTTCCTCCACAATTTATATGGAAAGAGTTCCAATCTGATACAATACCCAAGAACAGTTTACAAATACTTTGTAGCAGCTGGTTTGCGTACTGTAAACGTTTCAAGGAGGTAAGGGGATTGAATTTTTTTTATTTTTTTTTTAAAATAATGAATCTGCTGAGATCTATTCACAACATAAGACTCTTATGCAGTTACTTGATATTGTGCACTTCAACTAATATAAGTGGTCGTTTCTCATTGGTGAAATTCCAAATCACAACTAGCTTTTGCTTTTTGAGTCTTGATGAGTGGGTTTTATACCTACGAATTAGGTATCCTTGGCTTGAGTATTTTGCAGGTTCTTGACTATTTTTAGTTCATTTTTATGCATTTTTGTGTTTTTGTGCAGAAATTGGAAATTCGACCCACGATGGTGTAAAGTGCGATAAATGGTGCATATTCGGCCTTGATATGAAGCTACGAGTATTGATGAGTGTCAGGCTTTGGCGTGGGGCAAGTAGCTTGGCACGGTGTTGGTATGGTGGACCAAATGGGCTCATAAGGGAGCAATTGAGGAGTTCAGCAGAAAGTTGAGCGCCGCGGCGCTATCCAGTTCAATCTCAAGAGTCACGACGCTTGAGAGGGCGCTGCGGCGGGTTTTCCCAGGTGCCTGGCAGGCACATGAATGGCTGGCTGGAGGTCCTTATTTGTTGATTACATTCCAAATTAAGTTAGACACGTACCAATTGAGGTTAGGGAGTTACAAAATCTACAAGGTTGGAGACTTTAAAATATATTCACTAATTGAGGGATGGATAGAGAACGGAGAATACAAAATACACAGGAGAGGTCAGATACGTGGAGTTTTTCAGAGGCTAGAGTTTCATCAACTTTTGAAAGGGAACATTCAAGGCTTGCAAGATCTGAAGAGGGAGATTGGAGATTGACTTCGACATAATTTATTCTTTATTCTTAATCTTTATTTCTTGTAATCTTAAAATGGTTACCGGATATTTGATGATATTTTTAATTGTAGTTATGAACTAATCTTTTAATTAAGGTTGCAATGGAACCCGATGATAGTTTAAATTAATTTATTCTTCCTTTTTGATTTAATTGATTATTGGATGAATCATTTATTATATCTTGTGCTTGAATTTATAATTGTCTGATCAACAATTATTTGATAGATTTTAGATAGAATTGGAAAAGAAAATCTAAGATTAGATCTTGTGATCTGGTTCTTTTATAATTAGGATAAATTGATTTGTGTATAGAATAGAGATATATCTATATGCCATAAATAACATGTTGAGAATGTTGCTTCATGAATTCATTTATTATTATTTCTCATAGAAATATAATGAATTAATAAGAATGAATATGCTATATAATTACTTGAAAATGGTTATATAAATAATTAATGATTCTCAGTTAACGATTCTAAATAATTAATTTATCAAAAGAAGAAGGATTATGTTTAAATGATTCATCGGGGGAAATTGTTAACTTAATGTCTTAATTATGTGGAATTTATCTGTTAAATATTTAAGTAATTTTAAGTAATTAGTTTTACAATTGAAATTGCATTTGTTTAAATAAAATCGAATTGGTGCAGGATTTACTAAGTTGGATTAATAGGATTATTAACTACTCTTTGTGGGAACGATACTCTATTTGCCACTATATTGCAAAATCGATCGCATATACTTGCATGAAATTACTAGTATAGAAATGGGCAAACAAGTCCCTATATAACTTTCCTTTAACGTCACCGTTTATTTTAGATGAATTAACATCTTGTCTGCTTAACAATGTTTTCAAGATAATAATTAAGCCTACAGCAATTGTTCCAGAGTAAACATGTCATATTAAAAAAATAAAAATAAAATAAGACTTAACTTACTCTGCGGACACTGAAAGCTTCTCAAGCATGTAACAATTTCACTGGCAAAACAATGTGAAATCAAGAAACAATCAGCCACACATCATAATTTTTCCATTACTCAGAATCAAACTGAGAAATATATCTAAAAAGAATATGACGGTTACAAGAGTTACAGTGAAAGTTATTTGGTATGTTTAGGAACTTACGATGTATTATTCTTTGAGGAGCTTCCAAACAAGTTTCTACAGAAAATATAGACCAGGAAAGGTTAGCTGGTATAACAAGAGCTTAGAATAGACAACAACAATCATAGGCTTAAACTCTAAGCAATCTTACACACTCTGTTGTTGACAGCTTAACGCCCCTGAACTTCCAGATGTAAGATTGTTATATGAAAGATCCCTGCAGACAGAATTCACAACTGACAACTATATATTATGGATAGAGGTATTATAGATACGATCCCAGCATCACTGAGGCAGATGGTGACGCCTTTATTATTGCGCACATCTCGAAGAACTATTCTGGCTGGCTATACGAGATGCGTATGAGGGCAGTCCGGGCAGTAGAAGAATCGCCCGGGACTACTATACGCCAGCATCATCAGCCGACAGTATCAGATGCAGCATGGGCTGCCATGTGTACATATTGGGACGATGTTGCCTTCAAGACCAAGTCTGAGCAAATGAAGAAGAATCGAGGCCAGCTACGGGTTGTACATACTTCTGGCTCGCAGTCGTTTCAGGAGGTTAGGTCGGTATGTATTTATATTTAGTTTAATTTAATATTAAACTACAACTATAGTAAAGTTTGGTAATATTAATTAAAGTACATGATTTAGGCCATGCAGAGTAGCTTGGGCCGACCTCCTACTATGATGTAGTTTTGGGATAGAATCCATACGCCGAAGGATTCTACTTCAGGGTCGACGATGTCTCCCGCAGCACTAGCTATACGGGTAATACATTTACTATAATCTCTGTAATTTAGGATCATATTACGTAATTTATAGGATGATACAAAGTTAACTCACATGTACATATATTAAATTACAGGACCGGTTTGAGAAGCTCCATGACCAACAGATAGCAGTAGTCAGTAGTCGCTAGGGCGAGGCCGAGACGGCTGATCCCACCGTCCCTTCGCCCGATATTAGTTTATCTCAGGATGAGAAGACGGCTCTTTGGGTCGCGTCTCAGGATACTCCCACTACCGGCCGATATCGAGTGCTGGGGTTGACGAGGATACCAGCCTATACACTGCCTGGAGGTATAATATTTTAGTTTATTTCTTGTTTATGAATAAAGTAAACTTAATTATAATATTATTCATATTATATTTATTTTTGTAGGTTCTAGCTAGCGTTTGCGCCCGAGAGCCCCCGTGGGACCATCATATACGGGCGCTGGCTTAGACGATGCTTTGTTCCAGCGGGTTGTGGTCGCCGCCGGGAGAGGTTCGAGACGGATCCGCTTATTCCATCGTCGGGACTCGCCTAACCGCTTCTTGCTTCCATCACCAAGGCAGATATCGCAATTTGGTGCCATCGTCGAGAGTATCTGCGGGTATCCTCCGGAGCGCTTTCACGCTTCACGCGACGAGATTGTTCGGATGGTGGTTACCTTACTACTGGACGTGTTTGGGTCGTTGCTGAGTCAGCCCTCGACTACTCAGGTATACTATTCATAATATAATTCAAGTATATATTCTGCATGTTATGTAATTTTTATTTAATTAGTTATCTTTAACTGTGTCATATATATGGACTAATGAGTTACATTATATTGTCTCAACAGGTTGACGATCGGGCTGACGATGCTGAGCGGTTGAACGACGACGGCCCGTGACATAGTTTTGTATATGATTTGTACATATTTACTTAGTTTTTAGCTTAATGTGATGTAAATAATAATAGTTTAGCTGATTTTTGACGTATTGTAGCATATTTGGTATACTTGGCAAATGTGATGCATATTTGGTATACTTAAGTTGATTAGAACTTTAGTTTAATGTCATATTCAAGTTGGCCTTGGTAATTAATATGACAGATGGCCATTATTGTTGGCATTGGATATTATATTTGTGTGTTATGTGCTGTTGGGAAAAAAACAGGTTTACAGGTACAAAAAATGTGAGTACAAACCTGGATATTGCCAAAACAGAAAAAATATTTTTTAAAAAAAGGGGATAAAGTCGACAGAATAAGGATATCCTCGACGGAATTCCGTCAAGATTGAACCCTTCCTTTCTTTTAATGGGATGCCACGTGGCAGGGTATCCTCGACTGACTAACTTCGATGGATATAATTCAGTCGATAATAGGCTAATACCGACCGAATATTCCGTCGAGGTTAGTCAGTTGAGGATATATATCTCCGACCGAACTGTCGACGGATTTAATTTTGACGCTCATATTTCCACATCACTTTTCGATATTTCTAGCCCACATATTAGTCAATAAAAATTGGACACAACAACTAATATGTGGGCTCTATATGTGAAAATATCAAAAAATGATGTGAAAATTTCACAAGGAGATTTCTTAAAATTTCTTTTTTCCCCTCCTTTCCATTTTGTTTTCCTATTCCTTTCCTCAATTGTTTCAAGTTCAAACATAAACAAGGTTAAAAGAAATAGAAAAGGAAAAGTGGATTAACATAATATGCTAATAAGTTGTGAATGTGATTAAAAATCATAAAAAAAACAAGAAAAAAAGTGTGAAATTTACAGTATTATACTTTTCTGGACAAAATTTTAATATTCTATAAACTTCATTCTCTATTTTGATAATAATTACATCACGTGATTTTACCATTAACATATCCAAAACATGGGTATGTAAGCCAAAAATAAAACAACACAAAAAAATCCAACTATTCAAGAATATGCACAAGGAGAGAGAACTTGAAAGGTGTGTTTTTCTAGGGAAAAAAGCAGTATTAAGAAATTGGGTTTCTGAGAGGACAGAGATGATTCTTTTACTCAATTCTTCACCTTCACAGCCTATATTTTATTTGTAGGTTCACCGAAAGGTCCGAAACAATAAAATTCATTGCAAATAAAGGTTCTTCGTTTGTTTCACAAAAAATATAATAACTTTTAAAAAATATTTTCTAATAAAATTGTTTTTAACAAAAATGGTTTATTTTTCTTTGTTTGGCCGCTAAACTAAAAAATAAAATAAAAAAGGCCATCATCTTCTCTACCTAACGAATTTAAATCTTTACCAAAAAATAAAAAGAAAAGAATTTGAATATATATTTTTATAATATACGTTGTATTGTAGACTTGTTAGTAGCAGTCTTTCCATCTTCATTGGTTGACCAAGTGTACCAAGCCTCTTCTCCTCTTCTCTTCTTATTCACTTCATTCTCTCTTCACTCTGATCTTCTTCAATCCAAAATTAACAAACAAATCTTTCTTCACAATCACAATTGCAGTCTAAATTCGTTCATTCATTCATTATGGATAGGAAAACGATCCTACTGTTTTCTCTTTAATCTCTTAGATTTTAGGGTTTACCTATTAGGATTTTGCTGAATTATTGATTTCTTTGATTTCAGGTTCCGTGATGAAGACGGTTAGCCATTGAATATGACGAATTTCAATCCGATGAGGAACGTCAAGCAGGCAATAGTTTTGTTGACGATGAAGTAGATGATTGGCCATGTCTTGAACGGTGAAAATATATATATATATATATATATAGGCATAGATATATATATAGAGAGAGAGAGGGAAATGAAGAATCATGAGAGGATTTATCGGAAAAAATGAGATAAGAGGGTTGTGTGTACCTGCTGATGCTTTGGTGCTCCAAGGCGATTCCACAATCTGGGAGTCGCCTAATCACGAGAGATTTCACCGATTCTTCATCGCCTGAATTCGTAACTTATTCTTTAAGATGGAACTTTGGTTGTAATTTCTTTTCCGCCATTGCAGAGAGTCTAAATACAAATTTCACGATCAAGAACAGGAACATGTTTGTATATGTTCATAACATAACAGAGAGAGAGAAAGAAGAAATTAACAGAAGTGAAATCAGAAAATTGAGAGAGAGAGGAGGATCAATTTTGGAAATAGAGGTAGAGACTAGGCAGAGAGAGGGACTCTCGGGAGAAATTTGGGTTTTAGGGTTTTTTATGTTTAAAATCAAAACTAATTATGGAGGAATTGGGATTTTCTGATTTTCCGGTTTTCCATGTTTAAATTGAAATCTAATTAGGCTAAAAGATGACTTCTATAACGGCTAATTTTTCGTTTAAGTACATGTTGTCTGTAAAATTGTAATGGCTATGTCTAATTTCCAAAGCCTTCTTTGAAATCTATACGTATAACTATCAAGAGAGCTTCTAAGTTTGTAAAAATATTTTATTTAAAAAATCTTGAGCTATTAAAAGAACTCCATACCATATTAAAACAACTAAGTAAGTATAAATTCTTTTCTTTTAAAATTATTCTTTTGGGTAAATTTAATATTTTCTCACCGTTTTCACCTGTTGTCTAGAAGTGACATTTAAACACCTGAGATTTTAAGGTGAAGTGATAACATTTATTTATGTATTATAATACAACGTATATTATAAAAATAAATTGCAATAAAAATATATATTCAAATTCTTTTCTTTTTATTTTATGGTAAAGATTTAAATTCGTTAGGTAGAGAAGATGATAGCCTTTTTTATTTTATTTTTTAGTTTAGCGGCCAAACAAAGAAAAATAAACCATTTTTGTTAAAAACAATTTTATTAGAAAATATTTTTTAAAAGTTGTTATATTTTTTGTGAAACAAACGAAGAAGCTTTATTTGCAATGAATTTTATTGTTTCGGACCTTTCGGTGAATTGAGGATTGTTGGGGAAAATAAAATATAGGTTGTGAAGGTGAAGAATTGACTAAAAGAACTGTCTCTGTCCTCTCAGAAACCCAATTTCTTAATACTGTCTTTTCCCCTAGAAAAACACAACTTTCAGGTTCTCTCTCTTTCCTTGTGCATATTCTTTGAATAATTGAATTTTTCTTTTGTGTTGTTTTATTTTTGGCTTACATATCCATGTTTTGGATATTACTACAAGAAAAGCTTTATCTCATGATCGCTTATATCGATCGCATTCGGTCATAGATCCTTATCAATAATCGAATGCGGTCAGCCGATAAAGGCGTCAGATAAAATTGGTCATTGAGATGCACATTAAGCGACCACTAGTAAGAACCGATATATATCGCTTATCACACACTAGATAATATATCTAAAGGAACATCCAACGACTTGGTTTAGATTAATAAGTGGTACATTTGTAAATATGTGTATTTGACTATGCATTTATTGAATGCATCCATATTTACAATACACCACTCAATAATCCAAAATACGTCGTTGTAGAGGATCCTCTAGATAACTTATATAGTGTGACACACTAGATGTAATATCCCCAAATAAATTTTAAGTCTATAAAGTACAGTGGTGGAACCAGAACGGTATTGTAGGGGGGTCAAAAATTTTAAACCAAGCAGGCCGAAATTATTAATACCACCACTTGCTTTGGAACTTGGTAATTGATTATTAGAAGAATCAACAATTCTTTGTCGCTTAATCAAGTACTTGCGGAACTTGTTAATTGTTAAAAATATATGATATTCTATTTGTTCTAAAATATAAGACTAAAATGAGCTTTTAATTATTTTGTTCAAACTAAACTGATAAACTGCATTGGAAGAACTAGTTAGCAGGTGGGCCGTGGGTGTTTGATTGTTAAAAAATTCAATAGCAGAAGCATTCCCTTAGGCATTAGCCTAAAATATTGATATTTCAGCTTCTTAGGCCTCACCTTTGTGAGAATTATTTTTTCTTTTATTTTTAATATGAGACTTGATTGATTATTATAATTTATTATTTTTAGTGTGAGTTTATTGACGTATATTTACTAATACTAATTTATTATACTTCTTAAAATGGGGGCTTAAAAAAACAATTTATAATTTTATAACAAATAAAATATATACTTGATGACACTTTGCTCTACCTTAAAAAGGACATTCAACCTTCAAAATTTATTTTTAAATTGTTGTAGTCCAAACTAATAAAGAAATACGACACCTTTCAACAAAAAAAAATAAAAAATGACAATATTTCTTTTGCTTAAAAAAATACTTCCTCCGTTCTTAAAAGAATGGCGTTTAAGGTTTTGGCACATGGATTAAGAAAGTATCATTTACCAAGTAAAATTTGTTTGAAATTCCATCACTACCCCTTTATGGGAAGTTGAAAACTATTAATACAAGGGAGAGATTTTCTTGGGATAATGAGAGAAGGTAGGTGTAATATAGGAAAGTAAATAATTTAATCTCCTTGAAAGTTGTAAACGACAAACTTTTTGAAACAAAAATTTTCTTCTAAAACGACAATCTTTTAGGAACGGAGGGAGTAATTAGTTGGTGAAGAAGAATAAGGAAAAGACATTGGAGTGACATGTGACAACTCAGACTTTGGAGTTACAATTCTCCTCTCTTTTTTTTTACTGTGTATCCTTTTTGCTTCCCCACTCATGCGTATCTTGTATCCTGTGTTGGCCTGTTGCAGACTCTGCACGTGCAGAGTCAGAGAAGAAGAACTAAGAAGTCGGAACTCGGAAGACCGGAGCACCGCCGGCCCCCCCACCCCACCGCCCCTGACCCCTGTACCGCCTCCATACCAGGGTCAGATGACCCCCCCCCAGTTCCGCCTCTTATAAAGTAGTAAAGTTCACTATTGAAGAAAAAAATGAGTCTTACCTAAAAATTTGGAGAAAAAAGTGAACAAAAAAATTAGGGACTCTTTTCCCGAAGGACAGGGTATAAACTATTTTTTTTTGTACAAAGGGTATAAACTATTAATAAAACTTTAGAAGGTATTACTGACAAGTCAGATAATTTTGTCAAAACAGCAATTCCAGAAGGTATAGGCCCATCCAAACCGGATCCAGTTAGCATGAAGTTATTTTTTTGGTAAGTTGGTCAATTAGCCAATAGAATACTGACACACATACAACCTCGCATGCGTATCAGTATCCTATTAGTCAATTGACTAACGTACCCAAAATAAACTTCATACTAACAGCAATTCCAGAAGGTATAGGCCCATCCAAACCACTAGCCTAAATCACTGCCATTATAAAATTTTGATTAAAGCAAGTAATGAATGAATTAAATAACAACTAGCATATTAAAAGCAGGCCCAATCTCACAGTTTTTCAACATTTGTCCAGTTCTGGAAGAAATCTGGTATCTTTCCTGTGAAATTGCATCAAAGAATAAATCAAATTAATAATTAAAATATAAGAAATAAAGAACTCTATGGAAGACAGCAATAACTTCGGGAACTTACAAGTCCTTCAAAGTGGTCAACTTTGCAAGTGCTCCAGGCAATTTCCCAGTTAAATTGTTCGAGTCTAAAAATCTTCAAAAAATAGTTAAACCAATGGAACAATTGTCAATAAAGTATTACTCCACCCAATAAAAAAAATATGTTTAAACTAGCTGATTAGTAAATAAATTAAGGGTTTTTACATTCTCTCTAAGCGAGGAAGATGGCCAAGCTCCGGAGGAATAGCTCCTGACAACTGATTGTACTCTAGGGTTCTACCAACAACGAATTCAAACTATAAACAAGAAAAATCACCAAAAATATAAATCATATTGTCGAATGTGAATCAAAAGGGTAGACAAATTTAAGCGTTTAATTTGATGTTTCCCCCACTCTTTTGGGATCGAACCCGTTAAACGATTTCCAGTGATGGAGCTGCAGAAACTCAATTCAATCAATCAAATTTCGATCAACAAAAATCACTCAAACAATTATGTATATAGAGAAAGAAGGAGATACATACATGTTTACGAGTTGCGAAGAACCCCATTCTGGAGGGAGAGTACCGTTTAGGTAATTGCGAGTGAGATCGCTGTATGAATTGGGTTATATAGTTATGAAATTTACTTTGATGAATGGATCAGTATAATGGGGTTGAATTTTGAGAGAGTGTTTACATTTCTTCAAGGTAAGGGAGTCTGATTAATTCTGGTGGGAGTTTGCCCGCGAGATTTTGTTCTTCAGAACACTGCAATTCGAATATGTATTTACACTATTAGAACAAATATGTATTTAAGAGAAAAAAGAATATGTTACTTCGTCCTATATAAATCATAAATGTGACTATAAACATATTTCCGATGATTAAATATACAAATATTTTTATCAGAATGAAATAAAATATATAAAATAAAAAGTAACTCAGTCATTTAGTAGTAATTCATTAATAAAAAAAATATTCATCATTTTATATAATCCTACTAAAAAATTTAGAATTTTTGTACTCTTTTTTTACTTTAATTTTTCTTAATATGTGTACAAATTATTCTTTACTTATCGTTTCTAGGGATTGAGAGAGTACTAGTTTATTAATGACATATTTGCCTTTTCATCATTTTTCTTAATGGGATTAGAGAAATTTCACTATTTTATTATTGAATAGCTTGATCTACAATCAAGTTTGGTTGTTCCAACTTCCAAACCAAATATTGCTCTTTAATTTTCTTATTTTAATAATAATTTATTTTTTTTGACAATATAATTATTGTTTTGATAATATTAATATTCCTCCGCTTCTTTAATATAAGTTCTTTTTTGTTCCTTAATATGTTTCGTTTGGTAATTTCAAGTAGTTAATTAATTGTTTAGTTTTTAATATTATCTCAAGATAAATATAATTAAATATAATTATTTATCATTTCTAATTATTTATCAATTCAGAATAATTGATATTATATTTAATGTTATACAATCATTATTTAATATTTGTGCACAACTCTAAAACGATTTATATTAAAAAAACGAAGTGAGTAATTAATATATATAGAGAGAGAGAGAGAGAGAGAGAGATGCTAACAACATGGCAAAGGGTATTGTTGGAGAAGAAGCAGTTAAACCTCACTGCATTTTCATATTATCTCATCACCGGAAACTTGGGTGCCCCATCCCCACTCTCCGCAGCATGGATCCGCACTAAAATTCCAATCCATCTTTCTCAATGTCTTCCCAATTTCCTTCAATGCTTCAACTGCATGCACCCATTCAATGATAATTAATATATAACGACGGAAGTAAGAAGATGAAGTTTTATTTTGTAGTTTCATTAATCGATTAATAATAAGTCTTGATACGCAGTGAGTACTCTATGCTAACACACAAGATTCTATTGGCTTAATCAACCAACTTACTCAAAAATAAACTTCATGCTAACCGGATCCATAAATTACCAACACACAAATTGATCGATTATATCTCTCCTCACTCTTTTTTAATACAAGCACGCCGAATTGATTCATAATTATAGTTATATAAAGGGAACTGATATTTTTACATAAAAAATTGATATTTTCACAAAATTCCTCTCACATGATTACTAGTTAGTGAGTGAAATAAATTTATGTGAAAATATTATTTTAACATGTAGAATATCAGTTTCCTAAACAAATAAGCATATTCATGCATGCATCCAATATGTACCGGAAGCACCTTCATCAATCGGCAAAAGAGTAGCTGCTCCGGAAGCTCGGGAGAAAACGAATACAGTAATTAATTACAATTAAGATCAGTAATGTAGCAGGAAGAGTTCCAGCTGCTCTTGTACGTATAGAGGAAGAACCTCATAAGTAATGTGTTAGTTAAGTTCTTCCAGAAAATTGATGAGAGATCGACGACACACGAGCTAGCTATATAGAGCTGTGGCAAGAATACAAATTAAGAGAGAGAGATATATATATAATTAAGAAATCTAATTTAATTAAAGACTAAAAGACAATTTGCACCCCAAACTTTACACCCATATTAACTTTTGCATCCCAAATCGAAAAAAGTGTCTAAGTACATCCCAAACTTTAATTACACCTAACAAAAAACACACTTTCTCTATTTAACCAGTCAAAAATGACCGACTAAGACACACATCTGAATCCAAAGGATATTTAAGTCTTTTCCCCATCTTCATCTCTCATGTTTCTTCACCGAACCAAGCCATTTGATATTAAAGATCCAGAAATAATAGATAGTTCACCGCTATCAATTATTCAACTTCCAAGAAGGCATTAACGTCGTAAATCGTTTTCGCCTGCGTCGGGATGAGATCCAAAGGTCATTGACGAAAAGACGAGGCCGTAGTGAAGCTCAATGGGTTCCCACTATTTATTCTCTCTCCGTGTTCCGACGGACGAGTATGAGAGGGGAAATGGGAAGGAGGGTGAGAATTTACTGAATAATGGATTGATTATTGTGTCGAAAGGACATGAGCATATATTAAAAGAGTTGGATGGGATTTTGGAGAATTATAGTGGATTTTCGGTGGAGGAGGTTAAGGGGATGTGAATTGGGGGAAGGCTGCTAAGGAGGTGTCGTCTGAGGAAATGGCGGCGGATGTTTGGAAGAAGGAGGAGATGGAGAGGAATTTGGGTGCTTACATGACTGCTTTGGCTCTGAATTTGGAGGATTATAGTGGGAGTGTGGCAAGGATGATTTCGACTAGGTCGGGGCAAGTGATTAGGGGGATTTTGTGGTGTGGGGATGTGACTGTTGGTGGGTTGAAATGGGGGGATAAGTTCTTTAGGAAGAGAATGGGACCGTGTTCGGAGTCGAATATTAGTCCTGAAGCTTTGAAATGATGAAAATATTTGAAATTTTTGATCAACTGCTTATTATTCATTTATTTGCTTTATTTTTAGTTTCTAGATATAATAATGCTTTCTTTGTGTGTTTGTTCTTTCAATCCATTTATAGCTTTGGAAAGAATGCATTGCTTACGATTTTCCTTACTTAGTTGGTTTCTTTGTATAAATCTTTTTTTTATTTTATAATCTTTTTTGTCATCTATTTTAGTTCATAAATTTGTTGATTATGGTTTATAAAGGATGGAAAGTGTTAAGGTGTCCATTAGTTCTTGATCAGTTGTTTATCATGATTTATTAGAGAACTTTTGATTTGTCCCACTGTTCCTTCGAGTGCGAGCTAGAGATGAAGCCAAAAGCTGAGTGAAAGGCACTTTTCAGGTGATGAAGGTGTTGTCATTTGCACAGGTTCAGGAGGCGGAGTGAAAGATGCAGGAGACGAGGGCGGAGGAGAGAGAGAGAGGAGGGCGGAGGAGAGGATGGTGGAGGAAGTCAAAAGGGATGTGAAATAAATGTAAACTACCAAAATTACCCCTCTGTAATAAACATTTGATCCTTAATTTGGCCATTTTTGACAGGTTAAATAGAGAAAATGTGTTTTTGTTGTTGTAATTAAAGTCAAAAGGTGACTTGTATAAGCTTTTTTCGATTTGGTTCAAGTAAAAGTCAATATGAGTATAAAATTTGGGATGAAAATTGTCTTTTAGTCTTAATTAAATCATAGATGTGATCTAGCTAATTAATAATTTAATTCTTTATACAAGCTTTAAATTATTCTAACAGGCGTGGTGTGGATGCCAAATCAATACTTAACTTGGATGTTTATAAACATTATATATACATATATATACTAGATTAATTAAATAAATAAATAAACACCAAATATATGTATTGATGCTTGATTCGTTGTGACGATAATAACCAGGTCATACATATAGTATATGTGAATTACATAATTTTCTTTAACAATGTTCTTTTACTCCTTACTTTTCCAAAAACAATAATTAATTAATGGGAAAATGTTATTAGAAAATATAATTCACTTGATTCGATGATTAATGATAAAATGTTACTAGGAAATCGTGGCATGGACTGATAATGAAAATTAAGTGAAAAAATAATTATACTTTTGGACTTAATCCTTTGTATTAAGACCACTTCCCTAATTAATTCATTAACCCATCACATAGGACGAACAGTTGAAAACTAGGTTATTTAATCTTGTTCTTGTTAAACGCGCATATAAAATAGATATTTTTTCTATCACGTCAATTTAATTAATCGTAATATAAAATTTTAAAATAATATGGGAAAAAATTGTTGCTAAATTATTTTTGACAACTGCAGTATGGATTCATTTTATTCTTTTGTGGTTGGATTTAGAATCTACTAGCCGCGCGTGAATTTTAAAAATAACAAAAAAAAAAAATCACTAATATTACCGGCTGGACGCCCAGAAATTCAAGATCTCCGATTGAAGAAAGAGCTTTGAAAATTAGACACGAGTGTATTTAAATTTTATCTATTTGTATTTAAAAAAAATTATGTGGACATGAATATTGGACACGAGTGTATTTTAATTTCACTTATGTATATTTTGATCCCAATAGAGGGTAAAAATATAAATATGTGAAATTCAAATACACTCATATCCAATATTTATGTCTGCGGATAATAACTTTGTGTATTTTTACCCACTATTAAAGTTAAAATATAAATAAATAAAATTCAAATACATTCATGACTAATTTTCATGCACAAAGATTTTTTATCGAAAGAAAGCCATTTAATTTTTGGCCAATGCTATAATTAATGACAGCCGTGGTCAACTTATTAACATAAATTCAACATGAAAATCAAATCCTAGTAGTCAAGTTATGTTATATGATTATGATTATGATTATGATTATGATGGGATGATTAGGAAATACTAGTATAGTAGTAATATTCAAATACATAGCCTCAATCTTCGAATTTACACTAGTATTCTAGATATTTAGTTCGAGCATAGTAAGGAGTGGGTTCAGAATTTTTTTTTTAACAGAGACGGATTTTAATTAGGGACAATTATAATTTTTAATACATTTTTAAAAATAATTACATCAATAGTGCACTTATAAAATATTTACAAATTAGTGCATATGTAATTTTTTATTTACAAAATTAATGTATTCTTATTCCTTTAATTTAGCACTTTCTCTCTCCTCCATCTCTATTCTACCACCAACTCCTTTCCATAACCATCCCTCATCTTTATAACTCCACCCCCATCAACTTTGTCATCCTGCATTCAGGTTATCATCCCCATCCCTCATCTTTATAACTCTACCTCATCTTGTCAAGATCATCTTTGTTTCGGCTCCATGATCGGCTACCGCTATCGCCATCCCCGCTTTTTGTCATCTGCGGTCCAAGTATATCGTCCCCCGCCATTGCCACCATCGACTTTGTTCACCGAATTCCTTAGCTCCGAGCTTTCGGCTTCAATTGGGACTTTCATCGCTCTCTTTGTTGCTCAATTACTTCAAGTAGGCAAGGAGGCCATGCCCGAAAGCGAGAGGAAATGATGATGAAGTAAGATGTGATGGGTCTGGCTACAACATTGATTACCTTGATTAAAAGGCAAGGCTCTGCTTTGATAATTTTTAAAGTGTAGGTTGGTAGAATAAATATTTCATACAAAGCGTAACTCAATTCAATGTTATTTAGTTACCAATTTATTTTGAATGTGATGTAGTTTGGTAGCCAAACCGCCAAGTAGTTGGTTGTCAAATTTTTATACCAAAATAACTAAACCTTTATAACAAAGGTAACCAATCTACCTCCACACTGCAGTATGAATTTGGTTACCTTGGTTTGAAAGTTTAGCAACCAACCACCAAGGTTTGGCTACCAACCGCATCACATTCAAAATAAATTGCAGAACTTAATAAACCTGAATTTTATATTTTGGTATGAAGTTTGGCTACCCACCGCCAAGGTTTGGCCCACCATTTCTCTTTCCTCAAATCCCTTCCCCACCACCCCATTCTTTCTCTCCTCCACCACCTCCACCACTCCTTCTCATGAGATTTCGTGATTTTATCAATAAAGATTTAAATTTTATTTAAATAATTTTTAATATTATGGTGTGAATTTGAGATAATATTATAGTTGTGGGTAGATTTATAAAATTTGCAAAGTATGCAAGTGGTTATATTATATTCGATTGGTTTGGGAATATTCGGTGCTTAAGAAGGAATATTCGTGCAGCAACTACCAATCATTGGTGGATCCCATAACGTAATTATTCATTTGATCGAGAAAACGACAAAAATTTTTATTGAAATAACGGCGGAAGTTTTACCGCTGACATCTTTTGAACTACCTTAGTAAGTAAAAGACAAGAATGTCGTGTGGTCAGACAAGAAAGTACACCAGATTGATTCATTGATGCTTATGAAGTCACTCGGTTTGATTCCATTATTGTCGATTAATAATATATGAATTATTATAATGATAATAACGCTTTTGTTTTATTCAGATTATTAACGTAATAAAATGTAAACATCTTTTTTATATAAAACATAATACTTTATTAAAGTTTATTCTATAAATGTAATATATTATATTTTATTACGCATAGTTTTGAATAGTGTTTCAGATAAAGTGTTTGCATAAGTAAAATATTTTTATATAAATAGAATATATTATATTTTATTTAAAAGATTTTGCTTTAAATATGGACCGTCGATTAAAGTAAATCAATCTGACCGATTTCATGGATTAATTACTATGCATTCTATTTTCCTATAAATAAAGCTCATTCCTTCATTATTTTCTTACTTAATTCACCGAAACTCTGAGAGAGAAATTATATAGAGAAGATATAGAGAAAATCTATATAGAGAAAGAAGAAGAAGAGATTCCTAAGACTTCACTACTTTGATATCCAAAGGTCTTTTACTAAGAAGGGATATTATTTGTTGCATTCGTGAAGTGGTGTTATTCTTTCTTATTCACGAAGAGAACTTCGTTATTCCATTCATTATTATTCATTGGAATAACTTTTGTAAAAGTGGCATACCCTATACATAACCTTGACACGCCAGATACCCTATACTTGGTGAAATCCTTATATTATTCCATTCTTATTTATTCATTGGAATAACTCAGATACGCTTAATCCCCTATACTTGGTGATCTTCTTCTCGTTATTCCATTCTTTATTATTCTCATTGGAATATCCCGTCATCGTGTTTTACAGGAATTCGGTTCCATTGTTTATTATTCCGCATTTATTATTCCATTTGAATATCCCGTCATGTGTTTTACAGGACCTGGTTCCATTGTTTATTATCCAAGATTTATTATTCATTGGATCATCCTGCTTGCGTGAATTTCACCCGACCTGGTTCCGTTATTATTATTCTATTGGAATAACCCGTCATGGTAAGCACCGCATTTACGGTGATTTCTTTTGTTATTCCATTCTTTATTATACCCAAGTTAGTTAAAACTTTGACTTCTATACTCCATGAAATTAGTAGAATATCTTCGATATTTGCGTTTCATCCAAAGATCTTTTCATGGAAATATTCTTCCGATTATTCTTGAATTTTACTCTACAAAACAAAGATCACGTCGACAATTTGGACGTTAATAATTCTCGGATTAAATAATTCTTGAACTTGTTTTATTGAATTATTATGTCATTGTCATCATCCTCATGTTATATTATGTTATCTTCGCTTACGCAAGCATAGATGAACTTAGTATGATTATGACTGGGATCATTCTAAGATAATCGTGGCATTCGATATAAATGATGTGACAAAAGTCCTCGGTGGCTCAGAATGCAGGTGATGGATAGTTTTTGGTATGATTATGACTGAGGGTGATTGGTATAGTCATGACCATTGATGATTTAATGAAAATTCTCGACCGCGTGGTACATTGGATGATTAGATGTGGTGGAATATTTATTAAAGTTGAGTTTCAAATTTATAACAATGATGAAAAACCTTTAAATCATAAAAGATAGTAGATTTTATTTTCTACTCGACTCTTTAAATGGATCAGATATTCATTACCGCAGCTTAAACCGGTTGTCTATCAGTATTTTATCGCTTTAACACTGTGTTGAAGGCTAATGATAATTTATTACGCATTATCTTAGTCATAATATTTTTCATCGGGCTAGTTGAGCTCACCCTTTCTTTCATCGTTCTCTTCTGGAAATGAGAACATAAATTTGAGACGAAATTGGGAACGGAGTAATGGTCCGAGGATAAAGATTAGTAGTCCTCACTATTCGTGAAATAGTGTGATAATAGTTGTAATGAGGACTCCTTTCGAGTCAGATAATATCTAGTAGACAATATTCAGATTCAAACTCACGCTTTACGTCAGATTGCATACCTACGCTTATATTAGTAAGTCAGATTTGAATTTATGTACCATGTAAGTGGCGACCCAAGATGGGTGACGATATACCTAATTTTGGGGGTGTCACACCTTCCACCTCCCAACCCACCACCACCACCTTCGACCTCCGCAAACCCACCTCGCCGCCTAAAACTTCCTAAGAAGCCAACGAAGAAACCCACCGCCTCCCTAATCAGACTCACGGCCTACCGCCATCAAGCGCGGCCACGACTTCTTCTCCGAGGTCTATTATCGATTATGCTTCTTCTCGATTGCTCCTTTGTTACTGACATTACAATGATCATGAAGTTTTCTTTTTTTGTTCTTCGTCGATTCAAAATTGGCGACGTGATTTTTGAATTTTTTGGTTATTTTGGTAATCGTCAAATTAAGTGGAGTTGTTTTCCCTGAATTAAGGGATTTGTATTTTGTTGGATTGGATACAATGACGTGTTTTGCACTATTGTTGATATTATTATACATTATCAGACCGTTAATATAATTATTTAGTTGATGACGACTTTTCAGTAATTATTTTTATTTATTTGTTGATACTTATGTAAAGGACTTTTTAATTATTATTATTTTTTGTGAGGTTGATGATTCATTTTAAAATATTTGAATTTTATTTAAACATTATTAATATTTAAATTAATCAAAATACAAATATACAACAACCTCAAACAAAATATTATTTTATGCAACATAAATAAAATTTTATAATATATAATAAATAAATATTCATAATCTAAATTAAAATTTTAGTTAAGTTACTTTACATAATTCAATTCAAATGATTTTCAGAAATGATTATAAAATATAAGAAATTAATTATAAAATATTCAAAAGTATATCTAATGCTAGTACGAAATGTGTGTTCAATGCTAGTACGGAAACAGCGAAATGTCTCATGCCAGTGAATGAGACATAAATGCATGGCATGGTATGGCTTTGAAAAGTCATAGTTGTATAAAGATATGGATGGTCTATATAGACAACCATCGCCATTGACTGATTCGATCATTCAAGATATCTTTACAGCCTGACTTACCTGATCAAACCTTATGATCTTTCCGTTGATGAATAAATAAATAAGGTTGTTATATTTTATAAATTATGTGTAATAAAATTTAGAAAATTAAATAGAAAAATAAAATAATAACATGTCTAAAATGGTAGAAAAAAAGGAGGACAATAGACAAAAAAATGGGAAAATAGAAAACCTTTATTTGGCTACTTTCTCTATCGAACACAAGTTGATTTTCCCATAGAAGCAAATATATATATATATATATATATATATATATATATATATATATACCATCCTCAAGTGATAATGGGTTGTTACGAATACTATTTTAGGAATCATGATCTTAAACATTGGTTGTGATAAAAAGGATATTTACAAACTATACTTTGGATTTGGACCTACCAAAATAAAAAAAACAATTACTGTTGGCAAAATATAGATCAAAATATTTAGAGGATGTCAGGACGGTCAACGGTGATATGTAAATAACAAATTTATTTTATCATTCACTTAGTAGGAACTAAATTGTAACCAAAATCGCATAAACCGCACTAACGATTCCGGCGTATGCGACGGTTTTAGGTGGGTTGAAAAATCAAAATTATAATTTCATGTGCGATTTTAAATTTGTCAAATCACATCTAAACGGTTTTGTTTGCACTTTGAATTTTAAACCACCATACTCACCCCTACTTAGCAGCTTGCTGATGTCCCTTTACAAGTTTCCATAAAATAAAACTGATAAATTTTAATTTTATCTCACATAATTTACATGCATAGTATGCATAATACAAAGATCCGATTATTATGAAGTTAACTTCATAGTAAGTTGATCAATTGATCAATACAATGCTGATACGCAGAGACAGATCACCTCCCGACCTGCATGTTGTTATTTTATTAATTAATTGATCAAATATAATTTTATACTCCCTCCGTTTCCTAATATAAGTCGTTTTAGATAAATATTTTTGTTCCTTAATATAAGTCGTTTGAGAATTTCAAGTACGCATTAATTGCTTAGTTTCTAATATTACCCCAAGTATTAAATGTAACTTTGGTTCTCTCACTATTTTATGTCTAATAGTAAATAACAATATCTTCTTCCAATACAAGGGTAATATAAATAATTAATATTATAGTTAATGCTATACAATCATTTCCTTAATACTTATACACAACTTTAAAATGATCTATATTAAAAAACGGAGAAAGTACTGACCACTCCCGTATTACAAGATGGTAATATAAATAATAAGTGTACATGTTAAAAACTACTCGTATACAGCTACTAGTTTAAAATGTAGCCACCTGAAATTCAAGTGCAACTCACTTATTATTCTTAGTAGCAATTAATGCAATCGTTCACCAAAATATACTTAGGAATGAAAGACCAACTTTCCAGAAAATAGAAAATAATGACATTTTTAGTCAACTCTTACCATATGACAGCCCATTTATTCTTTATTACCCCCGCTGTCCCTTTTTATTTCTATTTTTAGAGAGAGAATTTTATTTTTTTTTATTTATCATTTATAAATTTTAAATAAATATTAAATACATTTTTTTAAAAAAAAGGAATTTCTTTATTTATTATTTTGAAATAGTAAGGGTTGATTTGATTAATGTGGATAGTTAAGGGTTAAATACGCAAATATTTCAAAATAAGCAAGTGGTTATAAAATATTCATTTTTTTTTGGGAATATTCGTTGGTCGTGGAATATTCAGACATCGTTTGTGAATATTCATATTATGACACGCAAATTGGAATATGTGTGGGCCCCATAACCAATGGAAAGTTTATTGGATGAGGAAAAAACGACAAAGTTTGGGTGGTTATAAATAACTACAGAGTTGTTATCAAGTAAGATCGCTTGAATACCCTAAGTGGTTAAAATACAAGAATACGCGTGGTCGCACAAAGAAGACACCAGATTGCACAAAGATTGTTGAATTATTGATCTGCACGTAAGATGGCACTACTCAATAATTTTACAAAGAGTTATCGCTCAATATTTTATTTTATCGATTCAATAATTGTCATATTGGTATTTTATATTATCATTGTTTCAATAATTGTCATCGCACAAGATTTCCCATTATCGATCAATAATTCATATTATTTGAATAATATTATTAGATAACATTATTGGCAATGTCTAGAAAGTTCTCGCCTAAGGAGAGGTTTGGTCACCTAATCAAGGCGCCAAGAAAGAGAGATCCTTATCGAAAGCCCCTCTTTCCGGAACTACCGTTGTCATAAATGTGATTCTCGTAATATTATTTGTGAATAATTAATTATTGATTCATATGATAAAGAAATATTTATTTTATATGAATATAAATGATGGATTTATTTATGTGGTTATTAATGAAGGAATTAATGTTGAGGTGTTTTATCAAGATTTTATCTGATCGAGGTATTAAAATCAAATCGTGGGTTTTGAGATATATCATGGGGTTATAATTTTTAATCCGACCGTTGATTGTGGTAATTTTTGGGTATGTTATACATACATAAGTTGAGTATATGTCCACAAATTTTGAACCGTTAAAATGCATTTAATGATTTTGTTGTGAATTTTAAGAGGTGTTTGATTCTAAATTAGGTTTATAATTGATTTTGGTGGAAAATTTAGAATTGAGTGGGCCCCACTTGTGGTTGGTGAAAAAATGTGCTGAATTTTATTTCAAATGTGGTGGTGGCAATAATAGAAAGTGTAAAGCCATCGTGTAAAGGTGTCAAGTCCGCTTTACGGCTAACATTTTCCTATAATGAGGGCTAAGTTAGAATTGAAAATCACACCGTAAACAAAAGTTTTTTTTTCTCTCTATATTATCGAGCGATTTTGTGAGTATTTAGATACTTTGAGAGTTGTCATTGCTCAAGATAAGTTTCATTCAAAGATCACTTCCGACCTTTCCTTCCAAGTAATCGATTCTTCGAGGTAAGTGGATGTTATTTTCTTCTCAAATGATATTAATTCTTCAATATCATTACGTCAAATATCGTTGGTACTTTTTATCAAATTTGGAACTTTTTCATGCTCTGGGTTACTATTCATGAGTTACTATTCACGAAGTTACTATTCGAGTTACTATTCACGAGTTACTATTCACGAAGTTACTATTCACTAGTTACTATTCACGAAAGTACTATTCATGTAAGCGTGAAGATGTTTTTTTGTGGAATTTCTATCTTTGGGTGTTTGAGTTACTATTCACGATACTGACACTATTCACGATATTCAAGACTATTCACTTAATATTTAAGACTATTCAATCTAAAAAATGAAAATTTTTCTTTTCGCCTAAAATATCTATTCGGATACTAGCTTTGATCAGATCCATGTTTTGATCATTCTCGAATTTTACACCACTATGATTATTTTTGAGGTATTTTTGATATGGATAAAAACAAAGTACTAATCCTTAATCCTTAATCCTTGTCATTTTGTTTCACCGGATTCGCTTTTAAAAATATTTTTCATCATCCTCGCCTTAAATGATGATATTATTGAATATCTTTGGCCCAGTAGTAGCAAAAGATGAATGATTTTCAAGAATATCTTTGGCCCTCAGAAGTGCAAAGATGAAGCAGTGTTTAAATGAATTCAATGAATATCTTGGCCTCAGAAGGCAAAAGATGAACAGTGTTTAAATGAATACGACCGATCGATGAATATCTTTGGCCTTGAAAGTGTTTAAAGATGAATCGATGTGTTCGCAGAAGTGCAAAGAAATGAATACGACCGATCGATGAATATCTTTCGAGTGCAAAAATGATCAGTTCGATCGATGAATATCTTTGGCCTTTAGTGCAAAGATGAACAGTGTTGAGATGAACACGACCGATTGATGAATATCTTTAGTCAGAAAAAGATGAATATTTGATTTGAGATGAATATCGATTGATGTTGTGGATAAAATATTGATGATGGATCGTTAAATTCATAGATTATAGTAGATTTCATTCTCTACGTAACTCTTCTATGAATTATTATTTCACGCCGTAATATTGATCTCAAACTTGTTGCCTATCAGATTCTATCGATTTTTCCTCGCTGGAGACTAACGATAATTTGTTGTATATTATCTTAGTCATAACATTCTTTATCGGGCTAGTTGAGCTCACCCTTTTCCTTGTTGTTCCATTTTTCTTCTCAGAGGGCGCAGAATGTAATTAGTACTACTAGCTTGTGGTAATGGAATGAAGGTTCTAGAGAGAGTTGTTTAGTAGTCCTCACCATTATTGTAAAATAATGTATCAATAAATGTGATGAGGATTTATTTGAGTATAAATATTGTCTAGTAAGATAATATTTGTATTTAAACTCACGCTTTATTGTTGTGATAATAAAGTCAGTAGTTGTTTTCGCATCATGTATTGGGCACTCGTGAATGGGGTGGATGGAATGGACCTATTTTGGGGTCGCCACAGCTTGGTATCGTAGCTAGGATACGATCTCCCATGAGATCGGGAATAGAACCAGAGAGGGAGAGACGAGTAAATCCTTTCGCTAGTGTGTCCTACCTAAGCTTATTTGTTAGTCGGGTCAAGATATAGGATATTATGTGATGATCGATTTCTTTAATTAACCCTCTTTTTTTATGACAAGATTTGAGAATGTCGATCGAGAATATTAATAGTGGTGTAAATGAGACCGTGGAGATGCCTCAGATTTAACAACGAGGAGAACGTAACAACAGTCGGGCAATGTACCTCCCGTGAATAACACCAACCGAAAGCGATGATGAACGAGGGATGTTTAGAAGCTTTTTGCATAGCTCATGCAAAATCGCATTTAGGAGACTCGTGTTCAAAATACAGAGGAGATGATAGTAATTCACGGTGGTCACAACCAAGAAGTTCAAAGAGTCGGGACCACTGCATTTGGGAAAGCCGATCCGATCACCAATAAACACGGGTCAAGCAAATTACCAAGATATTCGATGTCTGGGATGCACGGAGGAAATGTAAAGTTCCATTCGCTACTTTTTATGTTCCGTATGAGGCAGACATCGGTGGGAATCAGAAAGCATGCACTCCATCCAAACCGCACTCAAAGATGTCATGGGAGACGCTTTCAGAAACAGCTCAATGACAAGTACTTCCTCGAAAGTATTCGGCTATACGAAGGAAGTGGAGTTTATTAGATCGAGAGTATAATAACACGATTTGTCCCAAAGACGAGGCTAAGTTCATGAGTTATCCGTGTTTGCACCTCATTTGGTGGAGAATGAGGAACGATGACGCGGATGTTTCGAGAGGTTTGAAAACCCAAGATACGCCAAGATCTCATTTCTCATAAATTTTCTCTATTCAGATAAGTTGTAAATGTGGCTCAATTGTTAGAGCGAGATAACGAAGTAACGCTCAACCGAGGGACCATAACCGTGGATCATACCAAAGATAAGTAGCCATCGTAATAACGATAACCAAATGGAGAAAGAAGAATACTTGACAAAAAGCAGAGAACTCCGTGGTAATCGTGGCCATGAAAATAGAAGAAGCGAAGTGGGAGGAGATTTTAAAAGAGGAGATTCAACAACCACTATGTGAAGACGCCAACGCCAAAGGGCAAATCGGTTCCAAGGGAGGAGAAAGACCACCTGGGTCGACAATGTTACAAATGCGGAAAGAGGGATATATCACCTCAAAACCGCCCACAACAGCTTTAAGGTATGCTATAATTGTGGAAAAGAAGGACATATCGCCGAGATCAGACGATATCGAAAACCAAACCCAATGGAATGGTGACTCAAAAGGATGTCCCGTAAAAGTCAAAGTCAACGATTTCTCGAAGAGCGCTTTGTCGTGACTTCCATTAAAATGCGAGGAACCCGAACGGTTAGCACAAGTTAGTTAATTATAAATTTTGTAAGTTTATACCTTACTAGATATACCTGGTTCTACCCATTCTTTTATCTCTTGCTTGCGCCAACGCTTGAACTCGACTACGAGAAATTAGACTTTGACCTATTTATGGAGACTCTGCTAGAGAAACTTTCATTACATCCGTTGTTTAAAAATCTTGTTTGATTCAAGTTGGCACTATCACATTACCGTTAACCTTATTTCTATAGAGATATTTGCTTTTTGATGTGATTTTAAGGTTAACTACTCATCACGCCAAAATTGATTGCTTTTGTAAGGTCATAGTTTTCATATTCCTAAGCAAACCCGTTATTCAATTCAAGCAATCAAACCATTGTAGTCAAACATTTTCATATCAAGCCATGAAGTCATTCGCTTATTACGGATGTCAAGTTTTCTTAGTCCATGTTATGGATTTGAATAAAGACACGCCGATTTGAATAATATTCTTGTTGTTATTGATTTTTCCCGACGATTTTTCAAGAATTTTTCGCTTACTCCCAAAGATCGATATTAAATTTTGTATCGATTTTGAACCCCAGACAAAACTCATTTCTAAAATCTCATATCGAATGGGCTCCTATTGAACTTCGTGAGTTAAAATTCAACTATAGAATTTGGTACCGAGCCTTTATCTTGTGACTTCCTTTTGTGGAATTCACCTGCCGCTTTTCTCTCGTAGGGGACGCCATATTCGTATGCGATAGTAAATCGATAGGTGTCATTGTGACGCATATCCAAGATTGGGATATGAGTCACAGCTTGAGAGCAACCTAAGTCAAGAATCTAAAATACGTAGCTTTTAGGCTTAGTTGGTTATTATCTGAGATTCGTCAAGGATATTCTCTAATCGCTATTCCATTAACGAAATGACTCGTAGAGATACAAAATTCAAATGGAGCAAGGAATGTGGAAGAGCTTCAAGAACTCAAGAGGAGACTCATTTCAAAGACATGTTTCACACCACGCCATCCTCGAAAAGTTTAACGTGGTAGCCGACGTGTTGAGTAGAAGATCGATACAAGCACGAGTACGATATTGTCAAAGACTCATTTCAGATAATATACAAATAATAGAGATGGAGATGAAAACTCTAGGTACCCACACGATGATATACGATAGTACGTGATGATATACGAGTATAATCGATTTTAATCGATAAAGTTAAAGTCGTTTCAAGCTACACACCCGAGTCGATGAATTTGAAGAAGGAGGTGCAAGAAGTTGTTATTTTAAAAGCGAGAATCTGTGAGGTGAGGAAAGCTCAAACCTTCGATTTATTAATCCATTTGAAATTCTCGATCGAATAGAATCGTGGCCTATGACTCGCTTTTACCACCAAGTACGACGCGTGTTCATAACGCTTTTCACGATCGATGTTACGTAAATATGTGGACGAACCAAACACGCTATCGAAGTTAGAACCGACGAGATAGCCAAGACTTAACGACGAGGAGGTACCGCCAAGATTTTGTAGAGAAAGAACACGACCCCATGTATCGAGGTTATACCATAAGTTAAAGTTTTGTGGAGAAACCATGCTATCGAGGAAATGACTGGAGTTGGAAACGAAAATGAAAGCGAGGTATCTTTACCTTTTCAAACACTGTGTACGCACGCCAATTTCGAGGACTAAATTTCATAAGGAGGGAGGTCAGAAGACCTCAAATTTTTTTAAATAAAAAGGAATTTCCTTTATTTATTATTTTGAAATAGTAAGGGTTGATTTGATTAATGTGGATAGTTAAGGGTTAAATACGCAAATATTTCAAAATAAGCAAGTGGTTATAAAATATTCATTTTTGCTTGGGAATATTCGTTTGGTCGTGGAATATTCAGATCGAATATTCGTGGGAATATTTCATGGGAATATTCGCACGACGCAGCAATGCATGTGTGGGCCCCATAACGGAAAGTTTATTGGATGAGGAAAACGACAAAGTTTGGGTGGTTATAAATAACTGCCAGAAGTTGTTACCAAGTTAAGACCGTTGAATACCCTATGGTTAAAATAAAAGATACGCGCGTGGTCGCACAAAAGAAGACACCAGACGCATAAAGATTGTTGAATTATCGATCCGCACGTAAGATGGCACTACTCAATAATTTTCACAAGAGTTATCGCTCAATATTTTATTTTATCGATTCAATAATTGTCAAGTTGATATTTTATATTATCATTGTTTCAATAATTGTCATCGCACAAGATTTCCCATTATCGATCAATAATTCATATTATTTGAATAATATTATTAGATAACATTATTGGCAATGTCTAGAAAGTTCTCGCTTTCAAGGAGAGGTTTGGTCACCTAATCAATGCGCGCCAAGAAGAGAGAGATCCTTATCGAAAGCCCCTCTTTCCGGGAACTACCGGTCATAATAAATGTGATTCTCAGTAATATTATTTGTGAATAATTAATTATCGATTCATATGATAAGGAAATATTTATTTTATATGAATATAAATGATGGATTTATTTATGTGGTTATTAATGAAGGAATTAATGTTGAGGTGTTTTATCAAGATTTTATCTGATCGAGGTATTAAAAATCAAATCGTGGGTTTTCAGATATATCATGGGGTTATAATTTTTAATCCGACCGCTGATTGTGGTAATTTTTGGGTATGTTATACATACATAAGTTGAGTATATGTCCACAAATTTTGAACCGTTAAAAATGCACTAATGATTTGTTGTGAATTTTAAGAGGTGTCTGATTCTAAATTAGGTTTATAATTGATTTTGGTGGAAAATTTAGAATTGAGTGGGCCCCACTTGTGGTTGGTGAAAAATGTGCTGAATTTTATTTCAAATGTGGTGGGTGGTAATAGTAGTAGTGTAAAGCCATCGTAAAGGTGTCAAGTCTCGCTTCTACTACGGCTAACATTTTCCTATAAATAGAGGGCTAAGTTAGAATTGAAAATCACACCGTAAACAAAGTTTTCTCTCTCTCTCTATATTATCGAGCGATTTTGTGAGTATTTAGATACTTTGAGAGTTCATTGCTCAAGATAAGTTTCATTCAAAGATCACTTCCGACCTTTCCTTCCAAGTAATCGATTCTTTCGAGGTAGTGGATGTTATTTTCTTCTCAAATGATATTAATTCTTCAATATCATTACGTCAAATATCGGGTTGGTACTTTTTATCAAATTTGGAACTTTTTCATGTTACTATTCATGGGTTATTATTATTCATGAGTTACTATTCACGAAGTTACTATTCATGAGTTACTATTCACGAAGTTACTATTCACGAAAGTACTATTCATTCAAGCGTGAAGATGTTTTTTGTGGAATTTCTATCTTTGGTGTTTGAGTTACTATTCACACGATACTAAGACTATTCACGATACTGCAAGACTATTCACTTATCATCAAGACTATTCAATCTAAAAATGAAAATTTTCTTTTCGCCTAAAATATCTATTCGGATACTAGCTTTGATCAGATCCATGTTTTGATCATTCTCGAATTTTACACCACTATGATTATTTTTGAGGTATTTTTGACATGGATAAAACAAAGTACTAATCCTTAATCCTTAATCCTTGTCATTTTGTTTCATCGGATTCGCTTCTTTAAAAATATTTTTCATCATCCCTCGCCTTTAAATGATGATATTATTGAATATCTTCGCCCAGAAGGCAAAGATGAATGATTTCAAGAATATCTTTTGGCCCGTAGCAAAAGATGAAAGCAGTGTTTAAATGAATCGATCGATGAATATCTTTGGCCTCAGAAGTCAGTGTTTAAATGAATACGACCGATCGATGAATATCTTCGCCTTTAGTGCAAAGATGAACAGTGTTTAAATGAATACGACCGATCGATGAATATCTTTGGCCGATGCAAAGATGAACAGTGTTTAAATGAATACGACCGATCGATGAATATCTTTCGCTTTTTAGCAAAGATGAACAGTGTTTAAAAGATGAAGATGAAGTGCAAAGATGAAATGTGTTGAGATTAATACGACCGATTGATGAATATCTTTTGGCTCAGTAGCAAAAAAGATGAATTTGATTTGAGATGAATATCGATTGATGTTACAGGATAAAATATTGATGATGGATCGTTAAATTCATAGATTATAGTAGATTTCATTCTCTACGTAACTCTTCTATGAATTATTATTTCACCGCGTAATATTGATCCAAAACTTGTTGCCTATCAGATTCTATCGATTTTTTCCTCGTTGGAGACTAACGATAATTTGTTGTATATTATCTTAGTCATAACATTCTTTATCGGGCTAGTTGAGCTCACCCTTTTCCTTGTTGTTCCATTTTTCTTCTCGTGAGGCTAGAATGAATGTACTAGTACTAGCTTGCAAAATGGAATGAAGGTTCTAGAGAGTTGTTTAGTAGTCCTCACCATTATTGTAAAATAATGTATCAATAAATGTGATGAGGATTTATTTGAGTATAAATATTGTCTGTAAGATAATATTTGTATTTAAACTCACGCTTTATTGTTGTGATAATAAAGTTGTAGTTGTTTCGCATCACGTATTGGGTAACTCGTAATGGGTTGGATGGAATGGACCTATTTTGGGGTCGATATATTTTAATTTCTCAAATATCCCCTTCTTTTCAAAAACCAAAAATATATATTTAACTTTCTAAAATAATTTTTAAAATTTTGAAAGCAACGAATATACTTTTTAGTTAGTATAGTAATTAATTGTATTTATTTATATTAAGATTAAATAAATATATTTTTAATTTCATAACGTAAGGAGTAGCTTACATAAAATTAAAACTAAAATTGAGGGAAGTATTACATAAAATTTATATTCTTTTTTCACTTAAATCGAAGTATTATTGAAATTGAGGTTATGTGTATGGTACTATGGTTCACCACTCGCTTAGCTATAATTTGTCAACAAAATTCAAATTTTAACTTATATATATACGGTCCGGATTAAGTGCATACCCCTTATCTTACTCAACCTTGCACCTCCTTTTAGTGATGGACGGTTATTATTAATATTGTTGCTCTAATATACTTTTAGCGACGCCATATATTGTCCGTCGCTTCGCTAAAAGTATAAATGAGACAATTATTTCAGCAGATGATTCAAACTGTGACGCCCCAAAATTAGGTATACATCACCCATCTTGAGTCGCCACTTACATGGTATGTAATTTAAATACAACTTATTAACATAACTGCGTGTATAATACGACATAAATCGTGAGTTTAAATACAAATATCGTCTACTAGATATTATACAAACTCAAACAAAAGTCCTCATTATAATTATTATCACACTATTTTACGTAATAGTGAGGACTACTAATGCTATCTTCGTGACCATCACTGCTTCCGACTCGTCCCAAATTTATATTATCATTTCAAGAGAATAAAGGAAAGAAAGGGTGAGCTCAACTAGCCCAAGAAGAAATATTATGACTAAGATAATGCGTAATAAATTATCAATAGTCTTCAATAATGTTAAACCGATAAAATACAATGTACAACCAGTTTAATCTGCAAATGAATATGCAATCCATTAAAAGAGTCAAGTAGAAAATAAAGTCTACTATCTTTTAGGTTTTAAAAGGTTTTTCATCATCATTATAACCGAGACTCACTTTAATAAATATTCCACATCATCGAATCACCCCTCGCACTACTACGCCAAGGATATTCTTTAAGATCACGACCACAATTATTCACGCACTACGCCAAGAATATTTGTGTATTCATTAATGGTCATGATCATGCCAACAACTCATCCATCAATGCACTACTACCATCGAGGATTTTTTTTATCACATCATTTGTAACATTACGGCCATGATTACAACCGAATAGTCTCTCGTCATAATCATACCAAGTCCATCTACGCACTATGTGCTGCCACAAATGACTTTCAAAAAAATATAAACATGAGGATGATGACAATGATATAAGAATTCAATAAAACAAGTTCAAGAATTATTTTATCCAGAATTATTAACGCCCAAATTGTCAACACGACACTCGCTTTTGTAGAGTAAAATTCAAGAATGATCGTAAGAATATTTCCATGAAAAGATATGGATGAAACGCAAATATCAAGGATATTCTACTAATTTCATGGAGTATAAGTCAAAGTTTTAACCAACCGGGTATAATAAAGAATGGAATAACAAAAGAAATCACCACGCACGCGATGTAGATCGCATGCATAAAAGTTATTCCAATGTAATAATAAATAACGGAACTGTGTCGTGAAATTCACACACGACATGTGATGTTCCAATGTAATAATAAAGATGGAACCGCATCCGGTAAAACACACGAGATAGATATTCCAATGTAATAATAAAGATTTTAACCAGTCCCGTGTAAAACACACGCATGTGATGTTCAAATGTAATAATAAAGACGGAACCAGTCCTGGTGTAAAACACATGCATGTGATGTTCCAACAAGTAATGATAAAGATTAACCAGTCCTGTAAAACACACGCATGTGATGTTCCAATGTAATAATAAGAAATAGAAGTCACCAAGTATAGGTAAACCACTTATACAAAAGTTATTCCAATGTAATAATAAGCAATGGAATAACAACAGCTTTCTTCATGAATAAGAAAGAATAACACCCCTTACATTTGGTAGAGAGATTGAATATCGCAAAGCAGCAGGTAAGTAACAAAATACTCTTCTTCTTTCTCTCTTATTCTCTCTATACTTTTTCTCTCTATAGCTTGAATGAATTGTGAAAAATAATGAAGCCCCAGCCTCTATTTATAGAAGATTTCTAGCTTAGCACCGCCGTGTGAAAAGCAAGTGCTCGATTTAATGATGTGTTTCAGAATGTGAAACGCTGGTTCGACGCCTGTAATGTGAAACGACAAGTGGTTCGGACGTCTGGTAAAGGTAATTACTATTAACGAAGGTAAATACTATTCACAAGGATAATTACTATCGATAAAGGTAAATACTATTCACAAGGTAATTAATACTATTCACAAGGGTAATTACTATCGACGTAAGGTAAATACTATTCACAAGGGTAATTACTATTACGACGAAGGTAAATACTATTGATGAAGAGACTCTTAGATGATGACATACGAGCCCCCATAAAATAATCATCAAACTTACCACAAATCATAATTTTCATCAACACATATTTAATCTTTCAATAATTATTAATCATTTATAACTTGTCGTCTCAATTATTGATTTAATACTATAACATATTATATGAGATGATATCGTGACAATAATTGAATCAATAATATAAGAGATATGATGCAAAGAATTATCAGAAGCAATAATCGAAAGCATACCGAAGTGACTTCTCACGTAAAGATCAATAATCAATACCGTGCTACTACGCAACCACGCCAGACATCGTACTTTTACCACCGGTAGTTCAACAGCTTTTTAACGGTAATACCTCCGCCGTTATTTTTATAAAATATTTTTGTCGTTTTTTCAATCCGACAATAATGTTGTGGGGTCCACCAATGATTGAGTTATTGTATTTAATATTCCCTAACAAAAAGAATATTCTCGACCAAAACTAATATTTTATAACAACTCGCATACTTTGCAAAATTTATAAATATTACCCACAACTATAACATTATATCAAATTTATTCCATAATATTCAAAAATAATATTTATAGAAAAATTCATCTTTATTTATAAAAGTCGGGGTCTTACAACCTCCCTTCTTATGAAATTTTCGCCTCGAAATTAGGGTACGACTGGTATGTCAAGAGGTAAGGATACCTTGATTTCATTTCGATTCTAACTCCCAAGTCATTTCCTCAACATCGTGGTTCCTCCACAAAACTTTGACTTGAGGTATAACCCTGGAGCGTAGAATATGTTCTTTCTTATCCAAAATTTGAACAGAACCTCTTCATACGCCAAATCTTCCGCTATTTCGTCCCGGTTCTAACTCAATAATATGGTTGGGTCTTTCACATATTTACGTAACATAGATATGTGAAAAACGTTATGAACACGAGACATATTTGGCAGAAAGCGAGTCTATATAGCTACGTTCCTACTCGATCGAGGATTAAAATGGACCGATGAATCGAGGATTAAGTTTTCCTCTCCTTCCAAATCTTGTAACTCCTTTCCATGGAAAAACTCTTAACAACACACGATCTCCTATATCAATTCCACGTCCCTTTCGATGAAGATCAAGATAACTCTTTTGTCGATTTTGTGAGGTTTTTATACGTCATTTGGATCATTTGAATCTTTTTCCGTAGTCATACGCATTCAACTCCCGGTCCCAACAACGTTGCTTCACCCACCTCATCCCAAAGATATTTGGAGAATCGACACTTTCTTCCATACAATGCTTGAATGGAGCCATGCCAATACTTGCTTGATAACTCGTTGTTGTAGGAAAACTCCACCAATGGTAAGAACTTGTCCCAACTCCCTTGAAATCAAGGACATGTAGTCTTAATAGATCTTCAAGAGTTTGAATAGTCCTCTCTCCGACCGTCCGTCCGTCTCGAGGATGATACGCCGAAGCTAAATCGTAAGTCTGTGCCCATAGCTTTTTGCAAACTAACCCAAAATCGTGAAGTGAATCTTGGGTCTCGATCGAAACTATGGATACTGAAGATACCATGCGCATCTTACAATCTCGTTTATGTACATAACAGCAAGACGTTCAAGTGTATAAGTTTCTCAGATCGGCAGAAGAAATGAGCAGACTTGGTCAATCTATCAACAATGACCCAAATCGCATCAACGCCTTGAGAAACCTTAGGAAGACCCCAGAACGAAATCCATGGTAATGTGCTCCCACTTCCATTCCGAATTTCAAGTGGTTGCAATGGACCTTTTGGTACTTGATGCTCCGCTTTAACTCGTTGACAAGTTAGACACCTTGAGATAAACAGCTATCTCTCTCTTCATATTGCTCCACCAAAATGTACGATTTAATATCATGATACATTTTGGTACTCCTGTGATGGATTGCAAATGGTGTGTCAGGCGCCTCCATCATGATATTATACTTTAAATCGTGGTCGTTAGAACACAAAGTCCGGAGTCGACTCAAGTATTCCTTCTTCATCGATTTTTGCTTCCTAAGATAAGACCTTCTTTGACTTTCTTCCTCATACGATCGCCTTCCGTGTCCGTAGCTTGAGCAGCCTTTAACTTTATCAATTAAAGTTCGGTTCTACTCAGATACTCGCTTATCATCACGCGCGCCCCTCGAGTCTTTAATTCTATCTCCATCCTTTGCAAGTCACACAAATGGGCCTTCGTTGACAATATCGCACTTCACTTGCATATGATTTCCTACTCAACGCGTCGCCTACCACGCTTGCTTTTTCCGGATGGTATGGATGGTATGATCATAATCTTTCAATTCAAGCCAACGTCGTTGTCGCATGTCGAGTTCCTTTTGAGTGAAGAAATATTTGAGGCTTTTATGATCCAGAAGATCTCCACTTTCTCCCCATACAAGTAATGCCTCCACATTTTAAGTGCAGAAGATAACAAACCGCCAACTCTAGATCACGAAGTAGGATAATTCCTCTCATATTCTTTGAGTTGTCATGAGGCATAAGCTATAACTTTTCCATGTTGCATAAGAACACATCCCAACCCTTTTTGCTCAAGCATCATCAGATGACAAATCCTCCGAGCTGGATGGTATCACGTAGCAGTGTCTTGAAATAAGTCTCTCTTGAGTTCTTGAAAACTCTTCTCACATTCTTCGCTTCCAACCGAACTTTCAGATCTTCCGAGTCACCGAGTCAATGGAATAGCGATTCAAGAAAATCCTTCCACGAATCTCCGATAATAACCAAATAAACCGAGAAAGCTACGATTTCGATTCATCGATTTAGGTTGTTCCCACTTTGAATAGCTTCAATCTTTCTTTGGGTCAACAGATATTCCATGACTTGATACCACGTGCCCAAGGAATGCTACTTCTTCAAGCCGTAACTCGCATTTCTTCAACTTCGCATAAAGCTTATATTCACGAAGCTTTTGGAGTGTCACCTCAAGTGTTGTTTCATGATCTTCACGGCTTTTGGAATAAATAAGGATGTCATCAATAAAGACGCGACCACAAAGTGATCTAAATATTCCTTGAATACTCGGTTCATCATATCCATGAAGGCGGCGAGGAGCATTAGTGATCCAAAGGATATGACTAGAATTCATAATGCCCGCATCGAAGTTCAAAGCCGTCTTTGGAATGTCACGGTTCTAATCTTCAATTGGTGATATCCGGAACGTAAGATCAATCTTTGAAAAGAATTTGGCTCCTTGCAATCGGGTCAAACAGTCATCAATACGTGGCAATGGATACCTATTTTTGATGGTGACGTGATTTAACTCCCGATAATCAATACAAAGTCGCGATACTCCCATCTTTCTTCTTCAATAAGTAATAAGAGCACCCCAAGGAGAAGTACTAGGACGAATAAAGCCAATGTCTAACAATTCCTCGCAGTTGGGTCTTTAACTCGAAGTTCAATAGAGCTATTCGACATGGGGCTTTGGAAATAGGTTTTCAGACTGGGTTCAAGGTCGATACAAAATTCAATTTCACGCCTCGGGGTAGGCCAGAAGTTCTTGGGAATACGTCAGAAATTTATTAACAATAGGAATATCGTTTAAAACCGACGTATTTTTATTTAAATCGTGACATGAGCTAAGAAAGCTCGACATCCGCTTTTTCAATAAACGAATAGCTTTATGGCTTGAGATGACCGTGATTGATTTTAATTGTTTGGTCGTTTGAATTAAGATAATAGGTTGATTAGAATATGAAAGCTAACAACCTACGAAAACAATCAATTTTTGCATGATAAGTAGTTAACCAATCAATCCCTAGAATCACGTCAAATGCAAGTATTTTTAATGAAATAAGATCGACAGGTAATGTGAGGGTACCGATTTGAACCAAACAAGACTTATAAATAGTGGATGTAATGAAGGTTTCTCCCAACGGAGTTTCCACAGATAAGTCAAAGTCTAATTTCTCCGGAGTCAAATTTAATCGATGAAATGCAAGTAGAGAAATAAAAGAATGGGTAGAACCCAGATCAAATAAAGTATAGACTTCATTAGAGTTTATGATAAGCTTACCCGTGATGACCTCATTCGGATTCTTGCTCTTTGGGAGGTCACAACAAATGCTCTCCTCAGACTACACGGTTTTGAATTTTTCGGGATGGCCTTTGGTGCCTCCATCCTAAATGAATTTGTCTTCTTGATGAAACTACAAAATCGAGCTAAGTGACCTTCTCTTCCACAATTATAACACGCTTTTGACTATGATGACGCATTTGGATCGATGTGTCCTCTCCTCCGCATTTGAAGCATATGATAGGTGGTCTTTCTCCTTCCTTAACAATGGGTGCTTTGGTGTTGACGTCTTTCCATCATTGTTGAATCTCTTTTCTTGAAATGTCCATTCTTATTGTTTTGGCCTCGATTACACCCAAGTGGTTACCATATCTCGCCTTTGTTGATTCCTCCACGCTTGTTGTCACCTTTCTCGATGACTATTCTCGGCCGGTATTATAATTTGCTTACCGCTTCTCTTTTAGTCACGTTGACTCATTATCGCGCTCCACTAATCGAGCCCTATTTATAACATCCGAATACAAACACGGTTTATGAGAAATAAGATGTCGACGTATTCCCGCTTCAAACCTCTTAAAAACATTCGCGCCATTCTCTCTTCATTATCCACCAAGTGGGGATATGAACCGTGATAACTCCGCAAATTTTGCCTCGTAGACACGATTAACGGCCATATTGTTTTGTTCCAACTTGATAAACTCCACCTCCTTCATGTATGGCGAATACTTTCAGAAAGTATTTGTCGTTGAACGACTCCTCGAACTTCTCCCAAGATATCTTCAAGACAATTTGGTTGAGTACGCTTTTACCGATTCCCACCAAGAATCCGCCTCTCCGCCAAACATAAAGGCGTAAAGGAACCTTTTTGCTCCTGAGCATCCCAAGACATCAAATATCTTGGTAATCTGCTTTATCCATGCTTCGCCAAGTGGTTTTGCTCTCCTTAAACTCCGGTGGTCCCAGCTCCTTAAATTGTTTAAGCGGTGATCACCGAGAGTTTTCCGTGTTTCCACCTACGTTTTGGACAGAGTCGCTCTCATTGCATTGATAAATCGCATAAAGCCTCCGAACATTTGATCATTTGTCATTTGGTCGGTGTTGTTGTTGTTTGCATGAGGATTGTCGCCTTCCTCGATGCACATTATCTTTATTATCGATATGTGGTGAATCAACGATCGCTCAAGGCCCATCGCTATTCTCAACATTCTCGAGATGTCATTTTCAGACATCGCCACAAAACGAAAGGTTAATTGACATGTAACAAATTATCCTTATCTTTCGACCAACCAATAAAATAAAGACATAAACTTCAGTAGTCATACTAATGGGAAGGTATTCCCTGCCTCCCTCCTAGTACTATTCTCACATCTTAGCCAGGATCATCATCCTAAGCTCGATACCAACCGTGACGCCCCAAAATTAGGTATACATCACCCATCTTGAGTCGCCACTTACATGGCATGTAATTTAAATACAACTTATTAACATAATCGCCACAGTATAATACTGATATAAAGCGTGAGTGGAGTTTAAATACAAATATCGCTCTACTAGATATTATACAAACTCAAACAAAAAGTCCTCATTACAATTATTATCACACTATTTTACGTAATAGTGAGGACTACTAATGCTATCTTCAGACCATCACTCGCTTTCTCCGACTCGTCCCAATTTATATTATCATTTCAGAGAAAGAGAACAGTGAAAGAAAGGGTGAGCTCAACTAATTTCAAGAAGAAATATTATGACTAAGATAATGCAGAATAAATTATCAATAGTCTTCAATAATGTTAAACCGATAAAATACAATGACAACCGCTTTTAACTCGCAGCTGAATACGTAATCCATTAAAAGAGTCAAGAGAAAATAAAGTCTACTATCTTTTAGGTTTTAAAGGTTTTTCATCATCGTTATAGTTTGAGACTCGCCTTTAATAAATATTCCACATCATCGAATCACCCCGCACTACTGCCAAGGATATTCTTTAAGTATCACGACCACAATTATTCATGCATTCTACGCCAAGAATATTTGTGTATTCATTAATGGTCATGATCATGCCAACAATCGGTCCATCAATGCACTACTACTAATCGAGGATTTTTTATCACATCATTTGTAACATTACTGGCCATGATTACAATCGAATAGTCTCTCGTCATAATCATACCAAGTCCATCTACGCACTACATGTGCCATGATGACTTTCAAAAAATATAAACACGAGGATGATGACAATGATATAAGAATTCAATAAAAACAAGTTCAAGAATTATTTTATCCAGAATTATTAACGCCCAAATTGTCAACACGACATCGTTTTGTAGAGTAAAATTCAAGAATGATCGTAAGAATATTTCCATGAAAAGATATCTTTGGATGAAACGCAAATATCAAGGATATTCTACTAATTTCATGGAGTATAAGTCAAAGTTTTAACCAACTGGGTATAATAAAGAATGGAATAACAAAAGAAATCACCACGCACGCGATAAATCGCATGCATGTGTTATTCCAATGTAATAATAAATAACGGAACCAGTCGGGTGAAATTCACATGCATGGGATGTTCCAATGTAATAATAAAGATGGAACCAGATCCAGTAAAACACATGTATAGGATATTCCAATGAATAATAAAGACGGAACCAGTCCGGTGAAAACACATGCATGTGATGTTCCAACAGAATAATAAAGCGGAACCAGTCCGGTAAAAACACATGCATGAGGATGTTCCAACAGAATGATAAAGACGGAACCAGTCCTGTAAAACACACGCATGCATGGATGTTCCAAAAGAATAATAGAAGAATGTCACCAAGTATAGGGTAAACCACTTATACAAAGTTATTCCAATGTAATAATAAGAAATGGAATAACAATGCTTCTTCTACTTAATAAGAAAGAATAACACCCCTTACATTTTGGTAGAGATTGAATATCGCAAAGAAACAGAAGAATAAAATACTCTTCTTCTTTCTCTCTTATCTCTCTATACTTTCTCTCTATATAGCTTGAATGAATTCGTGAAAAATAATGAAGCCTCAGCCTCTATTTATAGAAGATTTTACTGAAGACCGCCGTCAGTGTGAAAAAAAAGCAAGTGGCTCATTGATTTAATTTGGTTTCGACGCTCAGTAATGTGAAACGACAAGTGGTTCGACATCAGAATGTGAAACGACAAGTGGTTCGACGTCTGTAAAGGTAATTACTATTAACGAAGGTAAATACTATTCACAAGGATAATTCTTATATCGACGAAGGTAAATACTATTCACAAGGGTAATTACTATCGACGGAAGGTAAATACTATTCACAAGGGTAATTACTATCGACGAAGGTAAATACTATTGATGAAGAGACTCTTAGATGATTTATATATGAGCCCCCATAAAATAATCAAACTTACCACAAATCATAACACATATTTAATCTTTCAATAATTATTAATCATTTATAACTTGTCATTGCCTCAATTATTGATTTAATACTATAACATATTATCTATATGATGATATCGTGACAATAATGAATCAATAATATAAGAGATATGACGCAAAGAATTATCAGAAGAATAATTGAAGATAAATGTAGTTGACTCTCACGTAAAGATCAATAATCAATACCGTGTACTACGCAATCCACGCCAGACATCGTATTTCTTTTACCACCGTAAGTAGTTCAACAGCTTTTAACAGTAGAACACCTCCGCCAAGTTATTTTTATAAAAATATTTTTTGTCGTTTTTTCAATCCGACAATAATGTCGGGGATCCACCAACGATTGAAGTATCAGATTTAATATTCCCTAACAAAAAGAATATTCCCCACCAAACGTAATATTTTTATAACAACTCAGATACTTTGCAAAATTTATAAATATTACCCACAACTATAATATTATATCAAATTTATTCCATAATATTCAAAAATAATATTTATAGAAAATTCATCTTTATTTATAAAAATGTGGTCTTATGTAAACCGTCAGCCAAAAGGAGTGAACACGGTGAATAATATAAGCAGATGACTCTGATCTCGCTTCTATATATATATATATATATATATATATATATATAGACTATATACATAATGAAGTTATGACGACGGATTTTTTTTGCTTATTACGATTTCACGGCTCACCAACAGAATTTTTGTAGAAATTTATTAATTTATAATGACGGTTTTAAAAACCGTTGTTATAGTCCAAAAAACCGTCACTATAACCGATTGTGTACTAGATAATCGTGGCCTATGTACATATATTTTTTTTCATATGTATATATATATTGAATATATTATAATATCATTTCTGAATAACTAAAACCGTGTAATTTTTAATTTTTACGCCGGCAGCTTCATACCGACTGTTGTCGTTTTTATTTGACCAAACTTAAAAAAAAATTTAAAATTAAAAAATTCTTATGTACGTAAGTTATTTGATAAATTATTTCTTCTTTCAAATTCTGAATTAGACCTTTCCACCCAATTCTCTCCATTTCCTTCTGTCTTAATTTAACAGTTTTCTTCTTCGCGCCTCTACTCCTCATCTTTCAACTACCATTATCCCCTCCTCTCATTTTCTCTCTCTATATCTATATCTATATCTATATCTATATATATAGAATATCTTCTTCCTTGTTGGATTTCCAATTTTCGAAACTTTGTTTATGATGCTGTTCTGCTGCTGTGTAGAAAATTAAGTCACAACTTCAAATCGAAATCTCTGTAAAAGTTCGAATTAATGGAGTTTCAACACAAAATTAGACTAAGTTCCAATAAAATTTTCTCTCTCCTCATCTTCATATTTCTGGTTCACAATTGCTTCGTTGACTTCAGTTCTGTTGCTCAACTCATTCCTCTAGAAGAAGGTACATACACTTCGCCCAGTCCTAAATTTCATACAGACGCACAATTATTTGTTCCTTTTCTGTTACTTCGCCATTAATTTGTTCTACGTGTTTGTATTAATTAATTTCTCGTTTATGACTTTATTATGAATGTTTACAATTGTGATTCGGATTCAGTGGTATTGTTTGAGTTAGTTCAATCAATATAGGCTTTTTGTTGTTCAAATCCTTTTGAAGATATTTTGTTTTTGGTGTTTTGCTAACTCAACCATTGGGTGTAGATATCGGTTCTTTATTTGGGGATGACTATTATTTATTGTTTTTTATCGTTTAGTTTAAAGTTTTCTTCAGGGATTTTTTTGACCTTTTCATTTTGGACATGATGGGATTGGAATTGACATGAAATTTTATTGTTGTATTGTGGGCCCCTCTATATAAATTATTGGGTGGGGGACATCTACATGCATGCTTCTGGGTGACATACTACAATATAGTTTGATGATTATTTATATTTTCAATAAATCTTTTACCTGAATTATCCATGAAGTACGAAGCAACTGTGTTTGGTACTTTGGCTTTTTTACAACTTAAATTACTATTTTATCCCTACCTGAATTGACGTATTTGTTCTTTTCAGATTGTTAGGCAGAACTGTCCTATATTGAAATTTTAGTTTTTGATATTACGCACTTTATTCACCAATGATGGAGGAATTTGAAACGAATTGTTATGTTCGGAAAGAGCGAGGGCAATAAATAAAAAAGAATAACAAAATGATAATTAATACTTCCATTTGATTTTTCCCAAGTCAAATTGTAAAATTTAAAATTGATGGGTATTTATTTTAATGTTACTAGTTAAACTATTTAAAACTTTTTACTAGGTACAAATTGGTTATTTAAAACATTAAAATAAATTCACATCACAATTTGAATCTTAGGATCCACAAATTAACTAGGATTAATTCTTTTTACGAATGTAAAGAGTTTGTAACAGAAGGAAAAAAAATTCCTCATATATACCTACATAATTAACGATAGTGGATATCATCCAAAATGCTCCATTGCTCAATAACGACAGCCTATATGACATTAAAAAAAAAACAGAAGCTCTTGAAACATAATTTTTAATTTTTGTCGGTAACAAGTTTTAGCCGTAAAATTTAATATTTAAAAGAATCCTTGGAAAAGTAGTGTATAGCTTTTCCTTTAATTTGAGTAATAAAAATGTTTAAGTCAAGTGTGACTCTCTTTTTGGGATGGTGGATTATAAAGTAACAATATCTCTTTCTTTTTATTAATTTTGTTGATTTAATTGGATAAATTGTTCTGATTTTCAAATATGGCACTAATGCTTCAAATGACTTCTCATCATCAAGAAAAGAGTTCTGAGAGGAAGTTTCCACAATGCTTTTCAATTGGTATAAGCAAGCATTGTAAGACCCCAACTTTTATAAATAAAGATGAATTTTTCTATAAATATTATTTTTGAATATTATGGAATAAATTTGATATAATGTTATAGTTGTGGGTAATATTTATAAATTTTGCAAAGTATGCAAGTTGTTATAAAATATTCGTTTGGTCTGGGAATATTCTTTTGTTAGGGAATATTCGTACAACTACTCAATCATTGGTGGACCCCTACAATGTAATTATTGTTTGATCGAGAAAACGACAAAAATATTTTATAAAAATAACTACGGAGGTGTTACCGTTAAAACTGTTGAACTACCCGGTGGTAAAAGTACAAGAATACGCGTGGTTGACAAGAAGACACACAGATTGATTATCGATGCTTACGTGAGAAGTCACTCACCTATGCTTAATTATCACTACAGAAGAATCACGCATCATATCTCTTATATTATCGATTCAATTATTGTCACACAAGATCATAATCGTATAATAGGTTATAAGATTAAATCAATAATTGAGACGACAAGTTATAAATGATTAATAATTGTTGAAAGATTAAATATGTGTTGATTAAAATAAAATGATTTGTGGTAAGTTTGATTATTTTATGGGGGCCTCATATGTCATCATCTAAGAGTCTCTTCGATAATAGTAATTACCCTTGTGAATAGTAATTACCTTCGTTAATAGTAATTACCTTCACAATAAGTAATTACCCTTGTGAATAGTAATTACCTTCGTCAATAGTAATTACCTTCGTCAAATAGTAATTACCTTTACCAAAGCGCCGAACCACTTGTCGTTTCACATTACAAAGGCCGAACCACTTGTCGTTTCACATTACAAAAGGCCAAACCACTTTTCTTTTCACATCATCATCGTCAAGCCATTCGCTTTTCACACTAAGCAGTGCTAAGTTTAGAAATCTTCTATAAATAGAGGCCTAGTGCTTCATTATTTTTCACTTAATTCATTCAAGCTTATAGAGAGAAAGTATAGAGAGAATAAGAGAGAAAGAAGAAGAGTATTTTGTTACTACACCGCCGCTAAAGATTCAATCTCCTACCAAAAGTAAGGGTGTTATTCTTCTTATTCACGAAGAGAACTGTTGTTATTCCATCGCTATTATTCGCTGGAATAACTTGTATATATGTGGTTTACCCTATACTTGGTGACATTCTTCTATTATTCTCATTGGAACATCCTGCTCGCAGTGTTTTACAGGACCGGTTCCGCTTCTTTATTATTACATTCGCTGAACATCCATCTCATGTGTTTTACACCGGACCCGGTTCCGCTTTTATTATTATTATGCATTTGAACATCCATGCATGCGTTTTACGCCGGACCGGTTCCGTTATTTATTATTACATTTGAATAACCGCCTGCACAATTGGCCTATCGCATGCACGGTGATTTCTTTTGTTATTCCATTCTTTATTATACTCAATTAAGTTAAAACTTTGACTTCTATACTCCATGAAATTAGTGGAATATCCTCGATATTTGCGTTTCATCCAAAGATCTTTTCACGGAAATATTCTTCGATCATTCTCAATTTTACTCTCACAAAGCAAAAGATGTCGTGCCGATAATTTTGACGTTAATAATTCCGGATAAAATAATTTTGAACTTGTTTTATCAATTCTTATATCATTGTCATCATCCTCATGTTTATATTATGTTGAAAGTCATCGTGCGGCACGAAGCGTAGATGGACTTGGGTATGATTATGACAGAGACTATTCTTGTAATCACGACCGTAATGTTACAAATGATATGATAAAAATCCTCAAGCCGTCAGTAAGTGCATTGGTGGACGATTGTTGGCATGATCACGATTATTAATGAATACACAAATATTCTCGCCCGTAACGCATTTAATAATTGTGGTCGTGATACTAAAGAATATCCTCGTCAGAAAAAGTAAGGGTGATTCGATGATGTGGAATATTTATTAAAGTCGAGTCTCAATTTATAACAAATGATGAAAAACCTTTAAAACCTAAAAGATAGTAGATTTTATTTTCTACTTGACTCTTTTAATGGATCAGATATTCACCGCAGCTTAAACCGGTTGCTCATCAGTATTTTATCGCTTAACATTGTCAAGACTATTGATAATTTATTCTCGCATTATCTTAGTCATAATATTTCTTCGGGCTAGTTGAGCTCACCCTTTCTTTCACCGTTTTCTTCAGAAATGAGAATATATTGGGACGAAGTCTGGGAAAACGAGTGATGGTCCCGAAGATAAGATTAGTAGTCCTCACTATTCGTGAAATAAAGTGTGATAATAATTGTAATGAGGACTCCTTTTTGAAGTTCAGATAATATCTAGTAGATTTATATTTGTATTTAAACTCACGCTTTATGTATTAAGTCAGATTTAATTTCGTACCACGTAAGTGGCGACCCAAGATGGGTGATGTATACCTAATTTTGGGGCGCCACAACAGATATCGAGCTTAGTGATATGATCCCCGCTAAGATGTGAGAATAGTCTTCAGAGGGGAGAGACGGGAATACCTTCGCTAGTATTTAGATGACCTACCTAAGTTTACGTCTTTATTTTATTGGTCGGGTCAAGATAGGGATAATTTGTTACACGTCAATTAACCTTTTGTTTTGTGGCAAGATTCGAAAATGACATCCGAGAATGTTGAGAATAGAATGGAGCGCAGCGATCGTTGATTCACCACATATCAATAATCGTGATAATGTGCATCAGAAGGCGACAATCCTCATGAAACAACAACACCGACCAAACGATGAACGATCAAATGTTCGAGGCTTTACGCGAATTTATGCAACAAAGAGCGAGAGCGACTCTCGCCCAAAACGTAGGTGGAAACACGGAAAACTCTCGAGCGGTCACCGCTAAACAATTCAAGGAGTGGGACCACCGGAGTTTAAGGGAGAGCCAAACCACTTCGCTGAAGCATGGATAAAGCAGATTACCAAGATATTTGATGTCTTGGGATGCTCCGAGGAGCAAAAGGTTCCTTTGCCGCGCTTTTTACGTCATGGCGGAGAGGGAGACATCGGTGGGAATTCCAGAAACGTACTCAACCTCATTGTCATGATCAAGATATCTCGGGAGAAGTTCCAGAGTCGTTTCAACGACAAATACTTTCCCGAAAGTATTCGCCACAATGAAGGAGGTGGAGTTTATCAAGTTCGAACAAAACAATACGACCGTGTCGCAATACGAGGCAAAATTTTATGAGTTATCACGGTTCGGCCCCACTGTGGATAATGAAGAAGAGAATGGCGCGAATGTTTTTAAGAGGTTTGAAGTCGGAGATACGCCAACATCTTATTTTCATAAACCGTGTTTGTATTCGGATGTTGTAAATAGGGCTCGATTAGTGGAGGAGCGATAATGAGTCAACGCAACTAATAAAGAGAGCGGTAAGCAAAATTATAATACCAATGAGTAGTCATCATCGCGGTGACAACAAGCGTGGAGGGAATCAACAAAGCCAGATATGGTAACCACTTTTGGTAATCGAGGCCAAAACAATAAGAATGAACATTTCAAGAAAATGAGATTCAACAATGATGGAAAGACGCCAAGACCAAAGACCCGTTGTTAAGGAAGGAGAAAGACCACCTATCATATGCTTCAAATGCGGAGGAGAGGGACACATCGGCCCAAATCAGCGCCACGCCATCCAAAGCATGTTATAATTGTGGAAGAGAAGGTCACTTAGCTCGATTTTTATTGCCATCAAGACAAATTCAGCTAGGATGGAGGCACCAAAGGTCGAGTAAAATTCAAACCCAGTAGGTGCAGGAGAGAAGCGTTTGTTGTGACCTCCCAGAGAGCAAGGAACCCGAATGAGGTCGCCACGGTAAGCTTATCATAAACTCTAATGAAGTCTATACTTTATTTGATACCGGTTCTACCCATTCTTTTATTTCTCCTACTCATGCGCCATCGATTAAATTTGACCGGAGAAATTAGACTTTGACTTATCTGTGGAAACTCCGTTGGGAGAAACCTTCATTACATCCATCGCTTATAAGTCTTGTTTGGTTCTAAATCGGTACCTCACATTACCCGTCGATCTTATTTCATTTAAAATACTTGCAGATTCGACGTGATTCTGTGGATCGATGGTTAACTAATTATCATACAAAATCGATTGTTTTCGTAAGGTCATAGCTTTCATATTCCTAATCAACCTATTATGCGAATTCAAACGACCAAACCATTAAAATCAATCACGGCCATCTCAAGCCATAAAGCTATTCGCTTATTGAAAAACGGATGTCAAGCTTTCTTAGCTCATGTCACGATTTAAACAAAAATACGCCGATTTTGAACGATATTTCTATTGTTAATAAATTTCCGACGATTCTCAAGAACTTCCCGCCTACCCCAGAAAGCGTGAAATTGAATTTTTGTATCGACCTTGAACCCCAGATAAAACCTATTTCCAAAGCCCCATATCGAACGGCTTCTATTGAACTTCAGGAGTTAAAGACCCAACCGCAGGAATTGTTAGACATTGGCTTTATTCGCCCTAGTACTTCTCCTCGGGGTGCTCCCTGCTCTATTCGTGAAGAAGAAAGATGGGAGTACGCGATTTTGTATTGATTATCTGGAGTGAATCATGTCACCATCAAAAATAGTATCCATCGCCACGTATTGATGACTGTTTGAATTCAACAGAAGGAGCCAAATTCTTTTCAAAGATCGATCTTCGCTCCGGATATCACCAATCAAGATTAGAATCACCGACATTCCAAAGACGGCTTCCGCCGTAACTCCCAGACGGCATTATGAATTCCTAGTCATGTCCTTTCGATCGACTAATGCTCCCGCCGCGCTTTCGTGGATATGATGAACCGAGTATTCAAGGAATATTTAGATCACTTTGTGGTCGCCTTTATTGATGACATCCTTATTTATTCCAAAAGCCGTGAAGATCATGAAGCAACACTTGAGGTCGACACTCCAAAAGCTTCGTGAATATAAGCTTTATGCCAAGTCAAGAAATGTGAGTTCGTCAAGAAGTAGCATTCCTCGGGCACGTGGTATCAAGTCATGGAATATCCGCTGACCCAAAGAAAGATCGAAGTTATTCAAAGTCGGGAACAACCTAAATCAATGACCAAGAAACGTAGCTTTCTCGGTTTAATTGGTTATTATCGAGATTCGTGGAAGGATTTTCTTGAATCGCTACTCCATCGATTCAAATTTGACTTCGGAAAGATACAAAGTTCGGTTGGAGCGAAGAATGTGAGAGGAGTTTTCAAGAACTCAAGAGGAGACTTATTTCAAAGACTGCTCGACAATACCATCCGGCTTGAGGATTTGTCATCTACTGATGATGCTTCGAGCAAAGGATTGGGATGTGTTCTCACGCAACATGGAAAAGTTATAGTTTATGCCTCGCGACAACTCAAAGAATATGAGAGGAATTATCCTACCTACGATCAGAGTCGGGTATTTGTTATTTGCACTTAAAATTTGGAGGCATTATCAGATGGGGAGAAAGTGGAGATCTTTACGGATCATAAAAGCCTCAAATATTTCTTCACTCAAAAGGAACTCAACACGCGACAACGACGTTGGCTCGAATCATTGAAAGATTATGATCATACCATCCAATACCATCCTCGAAAAGCGAATGTGGTGGTAATGACGATTGAGTAGAAAATCATATGCAAGCACGAAAAGCGATATTGTCACAACGCAAAGGCCCATTTGTGTGACTTGCAAAGGATGGAGATAGAAAGTTAAAGACTCAGGACGCGTGTGATGATAGCGTAGTATACGAAAGTAACCGATTTTAATCGATAAAGTTAAAGTCGCTTCAAGCTACTGCACCGGAGCCGATGCGCGTATGAGGAAGAAAGTGCAAGAAGGTGCTACGCCGGAAGCAAGAATCGATGAAGAAGGAATACTTCGAGTCAACCTGCACTTTGTGTTCTAACGACCTCGATTTAAAGTATAATATCACGATGGAGGCGCACAACACACCATTTGTAATCCATCTGGGAGTACCAAAATGTATCATGATATTCGCCATACATTTTGGTGGAGCAATATGAAGAGAGATATATTTGTTTATCTCAAGGTGTCTAACTTGTCAACGAAGTTAAAGCGGAGCATCAAATACCAAAAGGTCCATCAGAACCACTTGAAATTCCGAATGGAAGTGGGAGCACATTACCGTGGATTTCATTACGGTCTTCCTAAGGTTTCTCAAGGCATTGATGCGATTTGGGTCATTGTTGATAGATTGACCAAGTCCGCTCATTTCTTACCGACACGAGAAACTTATACACTTGAACGCCTCGTCAGTATGTACATAAACGAGATCAGTAAGATCGCATGGTACGCCGCAGATCCATAGTTTCGATCGAGACCCAAGATTCACTTCACGATTTTGGGTTAGTTTTGCAAAAAGCTATGGGCACAGATTTTACGATTTAGCTCAAGATATCATCCTCGACGGACGGACAATGGAGAGGACTATTCAAACTCTTCAAGATCTATTAAGACTGTGGTCCTTGATTTCAAGGGAGTTGGGACAAGTTCTTACCATTGGTGGAGTTTTCCTACAACAATGCTTATCAAGCAAGTATCGACATGGCTCCATTCAAGCGCCAGATGGAAGAAAGTGTCGTTTTCTCCAAGATCTTTGGGATGAGGTGGGTGAAAGCAACGTTGTTGGGACCGGAGTTAGTACGTATGACTACGGAAAAGATTCAAACGATCCGACAACGATAAAAAACCTCACAAAATCGATAAAAGAGTTATGCCGATCTTCATCGAAAGGACGTGGAATTCGATATAGAGATCATGTGTTGTTAAGAGTTGCTCCATGGAAAGGAGTTACAAGATTTGGAAAGAGAGGAAAACTTAATCCTCGATTCATCGGTCCATTTTAATCCTCGATCGAGTAGGAATCGTGGTCTATAGACTCGCTTTCTACCGCCAAATATGTCTCGTGTTCATAACGCTTTTTCACATATCCATGTTACGTAAATATGTGAAAGACCCGAACCATATTATTGAAGTTAGACCAGGACGAAATAGCGGAAGATTTGGACGTATGTAAGAGGTTTCTGCTCAAATTTTGATAAGAAGGAACATATTCTACGCCCAAGGTTATACCTCAAGTCAAAGTTTTGTGGAGGAACCACGATGTTGAGAAAATGACTTGGGAGTTAGAATCAAATGAAATCAAGGTATCCTTACCTCTTCGACATACCAGTATCGTAATACCCTAATTTCGAGGGCTAAATTTCATAAGAAGGGGAGGTCAGAAGACCCCAACTTTTATAAATAAAGATGAATTTTTCTATAAATATTATTTTTGAATATTATGGAATAAATTTGATATAATGTTATAGTTGTGGGTAATATTTATAAATTTTGCAAAGTATGCAAGTTGTTATAAAATATTCGTTTGGCTCTGGGAATATTCTTTTTGTTAGGAATATTCGTATACAACTACTCAATCATTGGTGGACCCCTAATGTAATTATCATCGGATTGAGAAAACGACAAAAATATTTTATAAAAATAACTACGGAGGTGTTACCGTTAAAACCATTGAACTACCCGGTGGTAAAAGTACAAGAATAATGTCTGGGTCAGATAAGTAGTACACCAGATTGATTATCGATGCTTACGTGAGAAGTCACTCATTTATGCTTAATTATCACTACAAAGAATTGTTTGATCATATCTCTTATATTATCGATTCAATTATTGTCACAAGATCATCATCGTATAATAGGTTATAGTATTAAATCAATAATTGAGACGATAAGTTATAAATGATTAATAATTGTTGAAAGATTAAATATGTGTTGATTAAAAATAAAATGATTTGTGGTAAGTTTGATTATTTTATGGGGGGCTCATATGTCATCATCTAAGAGTCTCTTCATCAATAGTAATTACCCTTGTGAATAGTAATTACCTTCATCAATAGTAATTACCTTACAATAGTAATTACCTTCATCAATAGTAATTACCCTTGTGAATAGTAATTACCTTCGTCAATAGTAATTACCTTTCGTCAAATAGTAATTACCTTTTACCAAAAGGTCGAACCACTTGTCGTTTCACATTACAAAGGCCGAACCACTTGTCGTTTCACATTACAAAGACGTCAAACCACTTTTCTTTTCACATCATCAAATTCGTCAAGCCATTTGCCTTTTCACACTAAAAGGTGCTAAGTTTAGAAATCTTCTATAAATAGAGGCCTAGTGCTTCATTATTTTCATTTAATTCATTCAAGCTTATAGAGAGAGAGAAAGTATAGAGAGAATAAGACAGAAGAAGAAGAAGAGTATTTTGTTACTATTACCTTCATAAAGATTCAATCTCCTACCAAAAGTAAGAGGTGTTATTCTTTCTTATTCATGAAGAGAATCATTGTTATTCCATCGCTTATTATTACATTGGAATAACCTGTATATGTGGTTTACCCTATACTTGGTGACATTCTTCTATTATTCATTGGAACATCGTCATGCATGTGTTTTACACAGGATATGGTTCCGCCTTTATTATTATTCATTTGGAACATCCCGCTCGTGTGTTTTACAAGGACCGGTTCCGCTCTTTATTATTATTATTCTGGAACATCCCGTCATGCATGCGCTTTTACGCGGACTGGTTCCGTTATTTATTATTCATTGGAATAACTCCGCTGTATGCGATCTATCGCATGCATGGTGATTTCTTTTGTTATTCCATTCTTTATTATACTCGGTTGGTTAAAACTTTGACTTCTATACTCCATGGAATTAGTGGAATATCCTCGATATTTGCGTTTCATCCAAAGATCTTTTCATGGAAATATTCTTCCGATCATTCTTGAATTTTACTCTACAAAACAAAGATTCATGTTGATAATTTGGACGTTAATAATTCCCGGATAAAATAATTCTTGAACTTGTTTTATTGAATTATTATATCATTGTCATCATCCTCATGTTTATATTATGTTGAAAGTCATCCGTGGCTCAGTAAAGGTAGATGGACTTGGTATGATTATGACCAGAGACTATTCGGTGTAATCATTACCGTAATGTTACAAATGATATGATAAAAATCCTCAAATGGTCGTAGTGCATTGGTGGACGATTGTTGGCATGATCATGATTATTAATGAATACACAAATATTCTTGGCATTAAGCGCATGAATAATTGTGGTCGTGATACTAAAGAATATCCTCGGCAGAAAAGTAAGGGTGATTCGATGATGTGTAATATTTATTAAAGTCGAGTCTCGCCTATAACAATGATGATGAAAACCTTTAAAACCTAAAAGATAGTAGACTTTATTTTCTACTTGACTCTTTTAATGGATCAGATATTCCACCGCAGCTTAAACCGGTTGTCTATTGTATTTTATCGTTTAACATTGTTGAAGACTATTGATAATTTATTCGCATTATCTTAGTCATAATATTTCTTCGGGCTAGTTGAGCTCACCCTTTCTTTCACCGTTCTCTTCTGTGAAATGAGAATATAGCTGGGACGAGTCGGAAAAACGAGTGATGGTCCTGAAGATAGCATTAGTAGTCCTCACTATTCTGTGAAATAGTGTGATAATAATTGTAATGAGGACTCCTTTTTGAGTTTGTATAATATCTAGTAGACGATATTTGTATTTAAACTCACAGTTTATGTATTAAGTTGTATTTAATTTCTGTACCATGTAAGTGGCGACCCAAGATGGGTGATGTATACCTAATTTTGGGGGCGTCACAAGCATGGTGACCCAGCTTTGAGCTTTCTGTCCTTTGAGTATTTTGTGACATCAGATTGGGTTTTGACTAAAAGAACTCTGTTTTCCTAATAATCATTTGGTGGTACTCACTAGATCATATGTACGCCAGTGTTACCCACTTTCAAGCTTTATTAGTGGCTGTTCTACAATATGAAAGTGGTATTCTGTGATCACATTAGTAGTTGTTAGTTGTTGTACTTTCCTTTTTATGAAGAGTTTAGATAACACCTTTGACGAGTGTGTTTGCTTATTCTTTATGAAACTGCCTTAATTTCCTACATAATGCATATTCATGGCGATATCGCGAAAAGTTGCCAATACATGAATAAATTACCAAGTACAGTGAAGTCTTGCAAAATTTAATAATCTAGTAGAAACTCGTAGAGATCGAAAAATATGCTTTTTTTTGTACTGCTGATTATTATCATTATTAACCTTTTCTGGGATCGTCAGATATATTCTTGCAAATGTATGACCAATTCTTTTGTTGCTACATACTTTTTTCAATTAATTTCAATCACTTCTTGTGTGACAGTACAAACTCTTCAAACAATTTCCTTGAAGCTAAATAACACATATTGGAACCTTAGCCAAAGGTCTTGCAGTGGTGCTGGAGGTTTGAACAAGACAACCGATAATACCAAGAATTTTAGTAATGTAACTTGCGACTGTACATTCAATAGCAGTTCTGTTTGCCACGTGACACGCATGTATGATCCTATTCGACTCTCTTTTATATTTCCATGTAGTGTATGTACGCAATGTACGCAATCTGACAACATAAAAGGAAAGAATAAGCAATGTTAATTTTTTCCCTGGTATAAAAAAGATAAAGTTTACTTTTTCCTAAATGTGATGCAAGTGATGTTATTAAATGTCTGAAATATCATCATCTTGGTATTCTACCATTGATTATAGATCTGTTCATGTAACTGTGATGCAAGTACATAAATCCTACAAATGCAGACTATGTAAGATTCATTAGATTTGCATTGATTTTGGGTGCTTCAGTTATTTGACTTTTCGGATTCGTTTGTTTGTTCAGTCGGTAAATATTTGTATTTGAATCTTTCGGACACTTATGCATAGCAGGGTGTTCTTACCATCTACTAGTGAGAAATATTAGTTCAGAAAGCCAGACTGTGGTAAACGCTTTGACACTGAAGTCACCTATATTCTCATCTCATTTCTTTTACCAAAAAATAAAAATACTCCCTATGTTCCAAAATATAAAATCAGGTTTGACTTTTTAAGGTCAATATGATATATTTTCATATTCAAAATTGATGTATTTCTTGTGATTTTTAGAATCAACAAATCTTATAATTACTATTACTCTTTAGATAATTTACAATTTTCATAACTGTCTCGTCTCGAATTAGAAGAGTTCATATAAATTTCAAATTTGATTTTAAATTGACTTAAAAAAGTCAATATAGTCGTATATTTTGGAGCAGAGGGAGTAGAAGAAAGTGTGTGTGTGTGTGTGTGTGTGTGTGTTGGGGGGGGGTGTTGAGATGATTCAATTGTACTAAACTCCAATGGCATGGAAAGTAGATCTGTTTTATAAAGTAATGGAACTCTATCATATAGACAATAATTATTGAATTGCCCTGGTATATCACTGGTGGGCAGTATCTGTTTGGAAATAAATCTCAAGTTAGTGCAATGCTCCTGACGTCTGGTGCTTAACTATTCAAGTTTTGAAATCATGCTTCATGGTTGTTCTGGGACTTTAATTTATACCGACTTGCCTATGTCTGAATTGATTTCTGACTCACTTTTATTGTGGATCAACTACTGATACGAAGGTTGCAAATTGCAGTGTCAAATTTTAAAAATGCTGCATAAATCTATTAAACTGAAACCTGTCATTGCTGAGGATTGCTGCAAATTGTTTCCTTATAGCCAAGTCAAAAATGGTTAATTGATTTTCAGTTTTCTTACTACATTAACAAATTGTCTTAGACATTAGTTTCTGGAAGCAAAAGCTTGTTCCAAGTATCTTGTGCTATGCTATGATTCATGCGAACTGCCCATTTCCATGGATAAAAATGTGATTAAAGTTGATTTCAACACTTCTTTGCCATAATTTGACAAATCAATTATCCCCTGAACAAATATAAATAGTTATTGTGGACTATTTTAGTGCTTAGTGAAATATTTTCGGTCTTTGATTCCTCTACGTACATTGCAGCCAGCTGAAGGGTCTAAATTTGACAGGACAACTTCCTTCTGAAATTTCAAATCTTCCTAATCTACTAGAACTGTAAGTGAAGTTTTATTCTGTTCAAAATCAAGTTGGTTATGATCTAGCCTTGTCGATTCCTTATTTTTTAATTTTATTTTCTGTGTTAGTTAGCTAACTTATTCAGTATTCCACAACTTTTTTTGTGAATTTGAATTATTATAAAGGTCTATTTGCTTATATTGTGTTTACATGCTAGTAGTGTGTTATGTTTCTTATAGTATTGGGTATGAACCTATTTGCTCAATTTTAACAAGGGTTTTTAGGGATTAACATTTTGAATATGCTACAGTTGTCCATTTACCATTTCAACTTCAGCAAGTTTGTAGGGAGAAATGTGGTTTCTATGTTTCAACACATTTAAAGCATGCTTCAAATATATAGATTTATGACGGTATATCTCATGATATGATTAAAAAGTAGTTGGAATTCAGACAAAAATATTATATGTTTCTTTCTGCCATGTCTTCATAGGATTTGGGATTTGTCGTTTCTTCAACATCCTGATAAAAAAGAAGTATCATGTTGTAAGAGTGGATTTTTCTTGACAACAACTGATATTGAAAGCTAACAGAGACTTTTTTGTATATTAACACAGAGATCTGTCTCGTAACTATATCAATGGAACCATTCCCAGAACTTTTGGTCAGCTTCGTATCAAATTTCTGTAAGTTATATTTTTTTGTTATGTTTTGTGTTTTTAGGGAATTTTCTTTTTGGGTATATTGTATGGTTATTCTTACCATTAGTGTTCGTGCATGATGGAGCTACTCTTCAATACTTTTAAACTGTTAGAGCAATTGGTAACTTATCAGTTGGTTTGCTACAGATCCCTTTTGGGAAACCGTATCAGTGGTTCCATTCCCGAGGAAATAGCCAATATTTCTACACTTGAAGAGCTGTAAGTAAAGGGATGTAATTTCACATTATTGAATTTCGAGTGATATCTTTTGCTGGCTTAATCTGAACCTATTTCTCCAGGGTCTTGGAAGATAATCAACTGGGAGGACCTCTTCCTCAAAACCTTGGAAGTATGAGTAGCCTGAGGAGACTGTAAGACTTAAAATTTTAATTTTTCAGCTTTCTTTCTGTTTTTTAAATGATATGTATATTTTTCTTGCATTTTGATTGACCTAGGCTAAAACTTCATCATAGTTAAGCTGCTCGTAAGCATATGTCTGTAACAGAACATGGGCTACCTATTTTCTGATTTGTGGTGTTAATTTTCCCCCTAACATAATTGCATCTTTTCTAACTACATCAACAAAATAGTGATGAACGCTTTTTTGCAGGCTTCTTTCTGCTAACAATTTCACTGGAACGATACCGGAAACATTTGGTGGTCTAAAGACTTTAACAGATTTGTAAGTAATAATTATATAAATTTTTATAAAAATAAGTTTCAGAATGTCTAAAGATTATCTACTGATTACAGTAGGATAGATGGGAGTGAATTTTCTGGGAAGATACCTGATTTCATCGGGAATTGGACAAATATAACGAGATTGTAAGTATTTTATTGTTTTATTGATTATGTTTCAGATTTTTTCATGCTTGGAGTATTCTCGTAGATATTACTAAACAATCATGGATGCATGTTTCTTATAATGAACTTTATTTAATTTGTTGTAGGGATTTGCAAGGTACATCTATGGAGGGTCCCATTCCTTCTAACATCTCCCTTTTGAAAAACCTAAAAGAGTTGTAAGCACAATTTGAGTATCTAGCTATTGTTATTTCAATTTGCTGGCCTAGTTCAACCGTTATGAGTGATTACGGATTTGGAAACCTGGGACTATGAAGTCGTTTACACTCTACTTTCTGTTGGCAGGAGGATATCTGATTTGACTGGATCAGGCACAAGCTTTCCTGATTTGCAGGATATGAAAAACATGGAATACCTGTGAGCTCATCATGCATATTAATTATGTGTCGCATGCAAAACTTGGTGCTTAATTTCTGGCTCTGTTGACGTAACAAATGGTTTTCCAATTTTTGTGGTGTAGGATACTGAGAAATTGCTTAATCACTGGTTCAATTTCAGAACACCTAGGAGGATTGAGTAACCTAAAAACCTTGTAAGTTGATCTCGTGGTTATTCTTCTATAGTTGGTTGATTTGATTTCTTGTGTTGATTCCCAAGTATAGAGTTTCCAAACCATATATACGAGTTATTGTGTCTACTTTTGATCCATCACAATTTGAGACAAAGTCCTTGTGGTTATCTCAGGACTTTGTCTCAGAATACAAATGAGAGTATTTTTTAAGGATGTAATAATGTGATGTGTTCATCATTCAACATTTTCATCTCTCTTTGAAAAAAAATGGAGTTCCTCCATCTTAATTTAATTGGATAAAAACTTAGTCCTTTAGTATGTTTCTTATAGTTTTGTCAATTATAAAATTAGATAACTACATCGAAATTTTCTTATTATGAATAGTTTTATTTGGTTTGGTCATATGATTTTTTTCTTTGCAGAGATCTGAGCTTTAACAGGTTGACTGGCCAAATCCCAGATTCAATGGTGTCCTTGAACTCGATGAGCTTTTTGTAAGTAACTAATGCTTAAATATGTAAACTTATTAAAAATAAATTAATACCTAAATATGTAACATGGAAATCGTGCAACTGCTTTGGACTTGTGTAATAGTTTTTTTGTTCAAACTTGTTAGTTTCTCTTCATTTGCTTAATGCTCAAAGTGTGACACAGTATTATATGTGAATTTAGGTATCTGAATAATAACTCATTAACCGGAGCTATACCCAGTTGGATTTCTAACAGCAAATATAATTTGTAAGTACTTTTCCTAGCTTTGATTTTTTGGCTATAAAGTTTGTGCAAGTGTCATACATATGACATAATATCATACACATGTTCTTTATTGTAGTCTCTTCTAAAAATTCCTGAGCCGTACGTCTTACTCAATTTTATCGCAAATGCCATACCAATATTATGCCATACCAGTTCTTAATTTAATCGCAAATGCTATACCAATATTCACTGCAGTGATGTATCTTACAACAATTTTACACAGACATCTCAATATAGCTGCCAGCCATCTACTGTGTAAGCTTCTTCCTATTATGAATCTTCTATTAATTCCATGGCCGTATCGCTTAGAGATCCCTTTGTATATTTTACAGGAATCTAGTTTCTAGCCATTCATCTTCTATGAGCAATTCGTAAGTTTCTTACTACCTTGACATCTAGTTAATTTCGCAATATAAGCACCATCAGCATCATGTGAAGTAACTCAATTTTTTGTATTGTAGAATTGCTTGGTGCTTAAAAAAGGACCTCCCTTGCTCCAGAAAACCCCAATGTTAGTTTTGAAACCAATCTGATTCTCCAACTACGATGTGGAAGTACCATTAACTCAGAGTTACCTCCATATTCTATTATAGACATATCATAGGTCATGATTTTTCTTACAACTGCAGATCATTCACTATTTATCAATTGTGGAGGAACCAGAATGGAATCGGGGGGAAACGAGTACGAAGAGGACTCAATTACAGCTGGTGCGTCTTACTTTTATTCTTCTTCAGAGCAATGGGCTTATAGCAGTTCAGGAGTGTTCATGAACAACGACAAAGGTAATTTCGTTGCAAGAAACATGAATGTGACTGGAGAAGAATACTATAAAACAGCCCGCCTTGCCCCTGCTTCACTCAAGTACTACGGTCTTTGCTTGCAAAAGGGTAGTTATAAGGTTCGCCTCCACTTTGCTGAAATTCAGTTTTCTGATGACATGACATTTAGCAGCATTGGGAGGCGCATTTTTGATGTATCTATCCAAGTAAGTGAAAGGCCAATTATGTTAGTATAAGGTTATTGATGACCTCATGGATAAAAAGCGTCTTTGGAAATTCAGTTACATTAAATTCTTTGATTGTCAATCTTATTTAGACTTAGAAATAGTTTTGTGCTAGATGTTATTCCAAGTTTAATATGATTTTTTGCACAGGGGGAGGTTGTTCGGAAGGACTTTAACATTGCAGAGGAAGCTAAAGGATTTGGGAAGGGTATCACTTTGGAAAAGGACGTTACTGTTAATGGTAGTACTCTAGAGATCCATTTGTACTGGGCAGGAAAGGGGACTACTGCAGTTCCTGATAGAGGTGTATATGGACCTCTTATATCAGCAATTACAGTAACACCAAGTGAGTATATCTCAAATTCTGGGCATTCCACTTATCTTTCTACTACATTTTATGAGCATTAATCATTTTCTTTCTTGTAGACTTTAATATTGACACAGGTGGGCTATCTACTGGAGCTATTGTTGGTATTGTATTTGCTTCACTTGTGGGCATCGCCTTGATTTTAGCTATACTCTGGAGGAAAGGTTACCTAGGAGGGAAAGATATTGAAGATAAAGGTGGGATATAGACATTAGATATATTACTGTGTATATAAAGTTATTTCACGTTATTCGGTTGTTAATTTTACTTTTATGTTATCTTCACTCAGGAAAAGGGCCCACACCTATGGCTTATATTTATATAAATTTATCTAGTAAACATATACTAGGAGAAGACTTGCTCTTTGGTGTATTAACAGAAATCAAGTTGATAATTACCAATGAGATGCTGAATTGATGACCCTACTTTTAAGTTTGACCTGCTCCATAATAAAATTTATGAACATTGGTACATTTGAACCACACTGTTGATACATGTTGGTGTAATAATTAACGGAATTTGATTGAATGAGTTATAAAACAAGTAAATCAGGCATTTTGAACTCGTACTGCTACAATGTCTAGATCATTTGAATGTAAAGAACAGAAACTAAGAACTTTTGTTGTTTATGTCTTGATTTTTCAAAAATATTGTGTATTTTCTGTGCAGTTTGAGCAATTTCTAATTCTGTCCTTGTTACAGAACTGCGAGGAGCAATAGAATTACAAACAGGTTATTTTAGTTTAAGACAAATCAAAGCTGCTACCAATAACTTTGACCCTGCAACTAAGATCGGTGAAGGTGGATTTGGGCCAGTTTACAAGGTAAATTCACTCACAGGTGCAATTTGTTATGTCTTGCATTGTCAGTTTTTTACACAGGCTTCCCAGCAACATTTTGCCTCGAGTATCCAAGCCATGTGAACACATGCAAACGGGCTAAAACAGTTGTAGTTTTCCTGCCATATTGAGGCCATGTGTGGCTAATAGATGGAATGTGTTATCCTCAAATAATCCCTTAGGCTTCTGAGCAACATGTAGTCTTGCATATTTAAGTGTGGCTAATACAATTGTAAAAAGGAACTGAAAATTTCTCACGCAGTTATAAAGTTAGTGATAGTTGTGTCTAAAAGTAACGAGTGTCACATTTATCAACTTGCTTACAGGGCATACTATCAGATGGTGCAGTAATTGCTGTTAAGCAGCTATCCTCCAAATCAAAGCAGGGAAACCGTGAATTTGTCAATGAGATAGGCATGATATCTGCATTACAACACCCGAATCTTGTGAAGCTCTTTGGCTGTTGTATTGAAGGAAATCAGTTGTTGCTAATATATGAATATTTGGAAAACAATAGTCTTGCTAGAGCCCTTTTCGGTAGATACTTCTTCTCATCTTTTGCACTGTTTCATCACCGTCATGAAGGACTTGTGGTTTCTATCTGTCTCTCCCTCTCTCACACTTGCTTTTCTATTTTTTAGGTCGTGAGGAACAGCGGCTAAACCTGGACTGGTCAACAAGAAAGAAGATATTCTTGCAGATAGCAAGAGGCTTAGCTTATCTTCATGAGGAATCAAGGTTGAAAATTGTTCACAGAGACATAAAAGCTACAAATGTACTGCTTGATAAAAATCTTAATGCAAAGATATCAGACTTTGGTTTGGCTAAGCTTGATGAAGAAGAGAACACCCATATCAGCACAAGAATTGCTGGAACAATGTGAGCATTTTCACCTTTCAATAATTTTAATGCTTCTCGTCTTTTCTGTCTTGACTATTAGTGGTAACCTAATGCTGGTGCTGAGAAAAAATGAATTATAATTTTCGGTTTATTATATGGAAGAACAATACTAAAAAATATTGAAGCTTATATGATCATAACCATGACCACTGTACCACAGATGCTGTAGTTTCCTTATGTACAGTTGTAAAGCCAAAGAGACAGTTGTGTGCTAGTGCTACATTTTTTTCTGTTGGTAATGCAGATTATGGTCTGTCCAGATCAACTCCATTAACATTATCTCAAAATGGGTTGCTATTATTTTTTCTTCTGAATTATGGAAATGGTGTTATATTTGATATATCTGTGACGCAGTGATTGGACTAGCTGCCCTTTGTTTCTGCATGCAAATAGCCAGATTATTTTCTTGATATGTAACTTCTAATAGTGGCTACATCTTTATCATCAATCTTTTTAGCCAGTGGACAGGCCTTTCTATTCACAGTCGGTCCAAGTGGGGTCCAAAGAATCAATGGAACAAGCAGATTCCATCTATAATAAGTTTTTCTTGTTTAATAATGGAAAATTTTCATTTTTTCTGGGTTTTGAAGGATATTCTTATCAAAAGATAAAAATAAAATAATATTGGAAGGATCTTAGAGATATTTTTCTCCTTAATAAAACTTTGTGTATGTTCTCTTGCAAGCAGTTAATCGCTTACCAACCAGAAGGAATATAGGTGGTGGTTGCTCTGCTGAGTTTAGTAACTGAGTTGACTTTAGGAATTTTTATGTCACAATACTTACCGTTGCAGTAATTTCTTCCTTTCTTCTTCTTCGCAGTGGATATATGGCTCCGGAATATGCAATGAGGGGTTACTTGACCGACAAAGCGGATGTCTACAGCTTTGGGATTGTTGCACTGGAGATTGTTAGCGGGAAAAGCAACACAAACTACAGACCGAAAGAGGAGTTTGTTTACCTTCTTGATTGGGTAAAATTGTGCTTTCTTGGATCTATTGTTTCCAAATATTTGCTGTTTTTTTCCTTTCCTTTTTTTTCCCCAACTGTTTTCTGAGAAAGTGTGGAAAGGTGTGCAAGTCCATCCCTCAAATAAAACGGACAGTGGAAGCTGCAACAAAATTTTCATAAAAATTGCAATTTAAAATGTACATTTTCTTGAAATCCTTTAAATGACATCCTGCACATTCTGAAATAAACTTTTCACATTTCCACCTAAAATGGTGTGCGCGGGGGTGTGTGAACAGAGTGTTTGCCAAAAGGAGAAACAATAACCAAGTACTACTCCCTCCATTCCAAAATATAAATAAAAAGGCAAGTCATCTTATATTTTGGAATGGAGATTGTATATCTGTGTTGCAGAAGATGCATACAGTAAATGAAGTGGGTTAGTACATGACTATTTGCTTGAGCATTATTCACAAGATCAAAGGGAAAACTGTCTTACTATTTTCTTGTTTTAATTGAGAAACCCATTAAATGATGATATTATTTAGTTTCGCGAGGTCTTATTATAAGAAAATTTCTTTTATACACATAATAATACCTATTCTTTTGCATGTAAAGGCTCTGATGTTTCACTTCATGCTCTCTGTTTATTCTCTAAATACATGAGATAATAAAAGTTGTGTTCTCTTTTTGTCTTTTTATTGCATGGCTTTGTAGGCCTATGTCCTTCAAGAGCAGGGAAATCTTTTAGAACTCGTAGACCCGATTCTTGGCACAAACTACTCTGAAGAAGAGGCATTTAGAATGTTAAACATGGCACTGTTATGCACAAATCCATCTCCCACCCTTAGGCCATCCATGTCTGCTGTGGTGAGTATGATTGAAGGCAAACAGAAAGTTCAGGCACCCATAGTCAAACGCACCACAATGAATGATGATATGAGGTTTAAAGCATTTGAAAAGCTCTCGCAGGACAGCCAAATATCTACTTTCTCTCAGGAAAGTCGGGGAGCGAGAAGCATGACAATGGATGGGCCATGGGTTGATTCCTCTATTTCTGTAAAAAGTAAGGATGATGCTAGTGATGTGCATAATGCTACTTCAACAAACAAACTTCTCCCGGATCTGTATGATGTAAATTTGGACTGATTTATCACTATATTATCTGTAACTATGTATATTGTGATCATCCCACTTCGACAACCGATATTCTGTATGATTTAAACTTGAACTAATTTATCAATTTTTATTGTAACTATGTACAGAATTTTGAAATGAATTGCAGTACTTTGCAAATTTTGTAATTTTGTTCAATTCTTTTTGTGTGAATAGATTCCTGATTGGACTATGTACTTATTGCTGCAAAATATATGGCCTTGTGTTCATGGGGATGGGGTGATCTTGTTGGGGTCAATCTATGTTTGGTTCTTGTTGGTTGGATTGCGGGTTTTATAATAGGCACTCTGTCGATAAGGTGTGTTTTCTCTTGTTTGTAAGTTTAAAAAACTAAAAAAAATTACATTTTTGGACCACTAAGATTAATTGAACTTTTATTACCATATATCACCAAATCATATGAAAATTATAATGTTCAAATTTTTTTGTATGTTCCTTAAATATAAACCTTTAAAATAAATGTTTTAATTGTATGAGATATATCCTCTAGGTATATCCCTTTTCCGCTTTTTTCTTAAAAATCTAGTCTGTAAGTTTTTTTAAGGGGTGTTTGATAAAATTGAATGAAATAGTTCTAAATATTTAAGTAATCTGAATGAGTTGAATGAAGCTGAATTCTGAATACTAAATAAAAAAAGTTGTTTAATAATTGACATGTCTGAAATATCTAAATAACAATTTTTTATTATTTTACTCCTCTGAAAAAATTCAAAATTGTTGTAAATTTATTTAATATTACTTAATATAATAGTAGTAGTTAATATTATAAAAAAATAAATATAAAATAATTCATTCAACCAAAAAAATTACACTTTTGTCATTCGGCCCAAAAATCTGATCGATTTAACCATTCAGACGATTTTTATTCAAAACAAATACATTGAATGACTGACCGATTGAGCCATTCAACTCTAAACAAACACCCCCTTAGTTAAGTTCGGGAAAAGGTAAAGAAAATTAAATTAATTTTTTCTTAAAAACTTTCCTAAGCAAAACCATAGGAAAGCTAATGATCGAAAAAATTAGGTTAGTAAAATTATTTTTTAACTCCTAAATTGGCCCGAACATTGATATAGGAAAACAAATTTGGACATCTATATCCCATACATAATGATACTTTCTTAAATAATCTTACAAACAGAACTAAAAATAAATAAATAATTTTTCTCTCCTTCCTATCCTATCCAATCAAGTATCATCTGCTTAAAAGAATCATTTTCTCACTCATTTTTAAATATTCTTTAATAAATGACACACTTAATGTGTGCCAGGAATAACTAACAGTATATGCAAATTATTCAATATTTTAATCTTTAAATAACCTTTCTTAATAAATAAACATTTCAACTAATTAATGAATATATAAATACAAAGTCCAGTCTCATAAAAAGAGGCTCATTTATGTTCTTTTTTTTTTTTTTTAACTTTTTCAAATTTGAGAGGGGACCTGTGGAGGTTTATAACACAAATCAGAAGACTTTGATATACTATAATAACATGCATGCTATATATATATATATATATATATATATATATATATATATATACTAGTTGTCTTCCGTAATCTCCGCACTATATATATCTGTAAAGATTTATCCCAAACTTTTAGGATTACTTCGTAGGATGATTTATTAGGGTGAAATGGTAAATTCAAAATGAACAGATTTTGTTAGATATATATATATATATATATATATATATATATATATATATATTTGTACTTTTGTAGGATGATGCTATAAGTAGTAGTAAGATTTGGTCTGGTCCCGTCCCAAACTAGCTATGACACTGCATGGGTTGATTCCAAAGAAAGGTTGATATTGATGTGCGTAATGCTACTCCAACTAGCAAACTTCTTCCGGGGTAAATTTGGACTGATTTATTATCTGTAACTATGTATGTATACAAGTGATCCTACTATGTATAAGCAAGCTTCTCCTACACCTGTATTATTTTTAATTTGAACTTATTATGTATAATTTGTACTGTAAATATAACGGTACGTTGCTGATTGGATTATGTTCTTATTGCTACAAAATGTATGGCCGGCCTTGTGTTCATGGGGTGATATGATCTTGTTGATGTGTACTATAGCATTTTCCTAGCCTAGATTAACATTGTTGGTTGCATGTCTGAATCTAACCAAACCAAACTGCATGCACTTTGAATGCTAAAAAATAAATAAAACATTATTACATATATTAATGTGCAAATATTAGTAGGTCTGCACTGCACTTGGAGTGATCACTGAACTCAAGGCACACCTACATGGGCTGTCCATTGGCTCTCAAGTGGAACTCAAACCTGGGTGTGTGTGCCAAATACGTACTGACAAGCAATGGAATGGTATATTATTCACTACCTGCTATATATAACCAACCATGAATCCTATGTTAGTTTTGATATGTGTGACATAACTTATCCTCAACCCCTGTCCAATTTTCATATTTCCAATAAAATAACGGTCATCGTTTTTCTCCTATAAAGTGTCTCATACAGTTACTCCCAAATTTCACAGGATTCCCTCTCGATATTTTCACTCAAATTTTATCAATGGATGACTCGAAAAATCAAGAAAATTCTCCTCCTGGAATTGATGAATTTCTGGGTATCGATTTCAAAAAGAACTTGAAATCTCGAAAGTTCTTCACTGACTTGGTGAAATCTTCTTTACTTGAGGGAGCTGACAAAGTGTTCATGGCTCGAAAATCGCCTAGAGCATTGCTTCAATATTTTGATTCTGAGCCTTGCAAGGTTAGTGATAAATGTTCTGACAATAACTTGTGCCCAGAACAAAATAATTATGGTACATCTGAATGCAAAACTGATGATTATATTGATGTCACAAAGGTGGTAAATAGTCCATCAGCAGGGGGATATAATGAATTCCCTTTGAACTTCATAACCCCTTTTGCAATAATTATTCTCAAACTGGTTGGTTTTCAAATGAATCTTTTTGTCGCATTTTTCTTGTTCCCAATTCGATTATCCTACTTCTCAATAATGTTGGCGCTGTTCCCATTTCAAACTCTATCGCGAATTCGAGACCATTTAGCGAGAAAGATCCTGGGAATGTGGGTTGGTTTTTATTCGAGTGTCGCGTCTTTTATATGTAACAAGTTCAAGGCACAAAAATGTGTAGTGAATTTGGCTATAAGGTTTGGTTGGGCACTTTTCTGGTCAATCTATGTTTGGTTCTTGTTGGTTGGATTGCTTGTCTTGGGTTTTATAATAGGCGGCCTGACGATGAGACGCCTAGTTGAGGAGCCGATTCTGAGGACAGAGACCTTGAACTTCGACTACACGAGGGCTAGTCCGGTTGCTTTTGTGCCAATTATGTCCCCTATTAATGGAGTACTTGGCCATTTTTCTGGTTTGGTGTCTAAGGAAAATGTGGAGGCTGCAGCAGATCATCAGGATTATAAACGTGTTATTCCTTACAATCACAAAGTGCAGCTCTCTGTGTCTTTAACACTGCCTGAGTCTGAATATAACAGGAAACTTGGTGTCTTCCAGGTATGTGCTATATGCCATCCTGATTTCAAAACGGACAGTACTCTATAGAAATAAATTTTATTACGGCTTATTTACAATCAAAGATTGAAAATAAGTCGTTATAAAGTTAACAAGTCAAAGTGAGACTCTGCAAATTAAATTATTATGACTAACAAGTTATTTTAGTGCATGCAGGTTAGAGTAGAATTCCTATCCACTACTGGAAAAGTAACTGCAAGTTCAAGCTACCCATGCATGCTAAGATTTAAAAGCCAATCCATTCGTTTCGCAGAGACGGCCTTCAAAAGCATTCCTCTTATTGCCGGATTTCAATCAGAAGTGCAGATTCTGAACGTTAAAATCTCCGATTTTACCGAAGGGTTCGAGCCAACTGCATGCTTAAGGGTGATTCTTGAACAAAGAGCAGAATATTATAAAGCTGCTGGTGCAGGAATACCACAACTTTATTCTGCGTCGCTGGCTCTTGAATCCGAGTTGCCTCAGTTTAAGAGGATTGTTTGGTTATGGAGGAGAACCATTTTGGTGTGGATTAGCATAATGTCGTTTTTTATGGAGCTGCTGGTGGTTTTAATCTTTTGTAGGCCGATAATTCTTCCAAGGGGAAGATCACTAGTACTTATTGGTGGTAATAAGAAGAATGTTAAGCAAAATAATATATCCTGGTAAAAACAAATTAAGCAACTTATTTAAGAGGATGGATGGGTTGATTAGTGGGGGAGGAGTCGAATAAATTTGACATTGATTAATAATTAATGTGTTATGTAATTGTATTTGGTGTGGAGCTCTAGTGTTTGTGTTCCATACTGAGTATGAAGGATTAATTGTGAGAAGTAACCATGGAAATATTTGCAATAAAGTGGTTAAGCTTCTGTTTACTTGAGAGAAAAAATCTGCTTTAATTTAAAAATGAAAGTAATTTAATTCTTTCAAAAGTTAAATGCACTTTGTATCCCCTATCCTATTTATCACATTGCATCATATACTTCAAAACATGTTGCATTCTACATTTTTAGCAAACCAACACATAACAATCCAAAATCTATATGTACCGATTTACTAAAAGTGCAGAATAATTTTTGAGAAATTTTACGATTTCAAACTTTGAAACATTTATTTGTTGTTTTCAAAATTACATAAATCCCACTAAATTTGAATTTTAAGATTTCACAAATTGACCGCGAAAGAACCGGATTCATTTGCAGGCCTTAATCAATCCAAGCTCTGTTGCATCTTAGGACTCTCCTTCAAAGAGATTTTATTACACAAAAAGAATCATGAATTCATGGTAAGGCTAATCATTACTATGACCCTTGCAAATATCAAATCAAAGAAAATGATAGTATCTATTTGAATTAGAAAAACCTTGCCATATGACCATGAATGGTACACATAATTTCTCTCTATAATTCTGAAAACAGGAATAAGAAAACGTCTAAAAAGTGCTACGCAAAAGAAACATCAAAATTTGATTAGATTGGAGTACTGGCCCCAGTAATCTTTCTTTCCTATTGGATGTATCTTTTCTACGTATTTGGACATCATACAGTGCACAAGCTTGCTTAGAAGCAAAGGTTCAATTTACAGAGAAAGAACTCGTGTTCTTGTGGAGTAGGTCCACTTAGCACCTGCAAGTGCAAGACTCCAGAGCCCACATACATTTCGCTCTTAACACGGTATATTCACATGAACTATTTTACTACTCAAGTTATATACAACTAGTTGAATATCATGGTTGAAAAGATCAAAATTCTATACCGCTGTTTAATTGAACAGAGAACGAAGGTCGACCAACACTGCCAAGAGGAGTTTCAACTCTCACAACTACACCTGAGGTCCCGACATTCCCGTTCCACTTGGACCTGCCAATCTACATTGGGGTAATAAAGTGCACATGTCAAAAACCTGAAACACATCTCCATACTAAATTTTTTAAGGAGTGGCAAGAAGAGTGAGCCAAATTGAGAGAAGTACAATATCGAGTCCGACCAAAGAAGAAAATTCATGTTCAGCAGTTACAAGCTTGTTCAGTAAGCATGGAAAGTTCTACATTATCATTTGTTTGTCTTATCTAGTTTAACATCAAATCTACAAGGAAGATTACACCTGGAAATACATGTCCTAAAGTAATGCTGATTTATTAAGTGTTATTTCTGCTTATATATGTAAAACAACATCCAGGAAGACCTTTACAGGTGTTCTATTGTGTACAAGAGAGGGACCTTTGTCATATAATTGGAGTACAAAACCGGAAGACGTTAAAATAATGGGAGAGGGGATTATGTTTTGAATTGTTTAAAAGGCATCAATATTTTACTAGTGTAAATCTATATATTCAGCTAGTGCGTGAAATTCTTTAAAAAAATTAAGTACTCCCGGTATAATCAACTTTTTTGTGTGTGACACTGAATATAAGACACCAATAAATAATTGTCTAATATATCTTTAAAATATTTTTATATTGCTAATATTTGTATGTTATATTTTCAACTACATATATAATATTAGACATCACATATAAATGGGTTTTCTAGGCGGCTTAGATTTTGGCACAAACACTCGACAAAAACCCAGACAGATCAAAGCTAATTTGCAAATATACAGCACAATATAAACATTTAGTCATTATGTAATTCTTCCTTCTTCTGACACATTTAGTCATTTATTAAACATTTACTACTACTCAGTTAACTAAACATAGAAATCTGAAAATTTATCCAATATTCCAATGTAAAGCCTGGTAGTTAAGAGTTCTGAGAAAATCAGGCAGGAAATATTGAACATGTAATATCAATATGTAAATATTTTACTGGAAAAGAAGAGTAGTGTTCTAAAAATCGCTAGGCGGCGGAAGGGGAGCCTAGTGCGTAGGCAATGCCTAAACATTTTCTGACACATACTAGGTGTTTTCTTAAGTGGTCACATTTATTTATTTTTTATTGTACATACTTGTTATACTGTACAAAAACATATAGTAGATATCATTTTTAAAATTTTATATAAAAAATTACCTAAAAAAAATCTTTTAAGGCTTAAGCTGCCTAGCAAATTCATTTTAATTATTGTAGTGCCCAAGTGCCCAGCCAAATCGAGGCAGTAGAGGATCGCCTAGCGCCTAGCGCCTAGGCGGGGATTTTTAGAACACTGGAGAAGAGGCTGCTTGTAAAAGAGCAACTTCTAATATACCATGGTTACCAGAAGGCAAAATCAAAGAAATCAAAGCGCATTGAATGGGGATTCAAGGCCCCAAAATACACTTAAATGAAGTGGGGGACTAACTTAACGTAAACTAGAGCCAGCTTAAAGAAACTTTCTCAAGTATAAAGTTTAAACTATATCAGCAAATAGAGATCTAGATTCCAATAAACAAAGAAAAAAAATTCCACCAATGCAGAAATACTTACAGATATTGATGCAAATGCAGAAGCATGCGTCACTAAAGCACAACCGCAGATAAGACTTAGTTCCTCCTTAACAGAATGTATAAGTTCCGCCCGCACCCCAGGATTACTTCCGCCAATTGTGGGGCAAAAGCTGATTAGGACAAGGGAAAGACAAAGAGGTATAGGTAAGCAAAGTAAAGTTATTGAGCTGGAGAAAGAAAACAAGTTAATAATCTATGATATTTCACAACTGCTGGAATATTAACCAACTCTGGTACAGAAAAAATGTCAGTTCTACTAATGGCTATTGAGGAATAACACATTATATCCCAAGGAAAAATGATATAGCATTATTAAATAATTTTTTTAAAAAAAATGATGTTACCTGAATTGTAAGGTTGGCCTCATCATAAGACCAGATCTTTTCCAAGCTAAAGCTTGGTCAAGACTCAATGTTAATGATTTGTCAGGCCATTGTACTGTTGGCGTGACACGTGTTCCCCGTTTATTCTGCACAGATATCTAAATTTTAGACTTTACAACCCTTACATGAAGGACTTACTTGAGGACTGATATGAATATGGAAAAAAAAAAGTAAGGGAAGAAATTTTGATGATAAACACTGCAGGCCATGTTTGGTGTTTCCAGCTTACCTTGCGTGAGTAACTGAACATCATCTCTCCTGGATATCGACCCTGAGCTTGAAGCAGACCCCCACAAAAAGGTAGAAAAGCACTGGTGGATAAGCCTTCACCAGAAACATAGGTGAATTGACCATTTGGAAACTGCAAATCCAGAAACGACTGTGGGAATGGAGAAGAAATGTTAGAAGTCTGCCTTTAAAAAGTTCAAACTATCCCTTGAAAACAAGAAGTTTGTTATCATTACACACAAACTTTAAGTAGCCAAAACGCAGCATTCACAAAATATTCATGCAAGATGAAACTATATCAATAAGTAGTGATGATTCGAATTGGACATATAATCTTTCATTCAAAGATGTATTGGAGACATGAAGGAGAGGCGAAAGAGAGATTTTTGCATCTTCTATGAATGGAAAAGGGCGCAATGGGACTCTTGTGCCCATCCATCATCTCCGTTGAGGCCTCGTTGCCACTTAGACATATAGCCTTCAAAACTTGATGAAAGTTCCTACATGACAGCATCTAAGCCTTGTCTTCCTGGGATACAAGTTCTACATTTTCATCTTTAATGAACTTCATCATGTGAGATGTGACCTCAAGTGTTCAAAGTCAAGCTGCATGCAACATCAATAAATGCACATGTCTTGCATCTATGAAGCACCGATTCGGACACGGGATACGACTCGATACAGGAGATACGGCATTTTCCAAAAGAAACAGGATACGAAACATCGGTGACATGTTGAATTATATATATATATATATATATATATATAATAATAATAATATAAATGTATTTTTTACAATAAAATTTTTTAATTATTAAGCTATTCACATATATTATATATGTAATAAAATTAATGTTAACACAAATTTATAACATACCCAATTACATAATTTTACTCCTTACATAACTTTATGCAGCCAATCACATATATCATATATCAAATTTATGCAGCCAGCAACCCACAGCCAAAGACTCAAACAAAAAAAAGGCAAAAAGGAGCAGCCGGAAAAAAGAGAGGAGCATATCGGGCGGTATATATATTAAAGCAAAACAAAAACAAAAAAAGGAGAGAGACTCAAACTGAAAAAAAAAAGAAAAGGAAAAGACATCTTTTCTAGGGGTTGAGGTCATAGCAGCCATGAAAGGAGAGGAGAGAGGAGGTCGGAGTAGGCGAGCCGAGCCGCGAGAGGAGGCGAGAAGAGCCATGAAGTCGCTGCGAAGTCACCGTGAAGTCGTCACGAGAAGAGAAGTGGACTGAAATGTTTGGTTTGCGATGCGATTGTTAATGAATTAGGTTTAGAAGGTACAAATTGGGTACTTTCAATTAACTTTTATCTTCTAATTCAAATACTGTTTTTTTTATAAATTTACTCTGGGCGTGTCCTGATTGTGTCGGAGCCTTACAAAAAAAAGAGAGGAAATTCACGAACCCGTGTCGCGGACATGTCAGAATGAATTCGTGTCCGACTCATGTCGAACACCAATTCGTGGCCTTCCTAGACGTGTCCGTGCTTCATAGCCATGCACAAATCCATACATGCATGCATATGTATATATACACACATCCGTTACACATTGGTGATGGCCATACCAAGTTACAAACAAAAGAGAAAAGGATGGCTTATTAAATAATAGAACCTTTCTGGTTGAAGCAAATATTTTTTAGAAAGAGAAAACGCCACCAACCTGCATTTAAGAGAGAAACCAACAACGATCTGATGTATGACTATTCAGTTTTTAGTTTTACAATAATAGACAGAAACAACACCTAATGCTGCAAACTAACATTTTACATCAAAAAATTACACTTTCCTCACTCTCCCAACCATCTCCTTCCCCCTGACATGGGCTTTTCACCATGACAGTGAAACATAAAATCCGTCACAAAAATTTAATAATAATAATATGATTGCAATGAGGCACTAATACATAACGCTACAACCAATTAGTAAGTGGTTAGCAAAACCTCCAATAATAATGATACATATAGGTTTACATATGGCTAGTCACCTCTGAATACTCACATTTACAAGCTAATGCAAGTACAAAATGGTGTGATAAATTTTAAAAGAAAAACTATCAAAACAGCAGAGTATGATAGATGAAAAGAAATTGTCAGAATATGATATAAATTATATTTCTCGCACACATGTATCGAGCTTACACATGCTAATGGATTGAGACAAATCATCGACATCAACAGCCACCTCCTATGCTTTGACCACACAGCTGGACAAAGAGAATGCATTCCGTTCTGCCAGTTATCAAATAATAAATTACATACATATCACTGTTGGGATTAACATCTAGAAAATAAATATAATCATCAAGTTGAAAGAATTCAAACTACAGTATATAAAAACAGTGCAAAAAAAATGCATAGCTTTTATAAGTGGCTCTCACTCTATACATACATAAATTATATATATCAAGGACAACCAACCGGGCCGGTTCTCTTCAATTAGAAAATATTACAACAATAGCTCAAACCCTTACTAATATAACTATGAATCTTCAAATTCCTTGATTATTTTCCTTGAAATTTTAATCAATCTTCCTAATTACTGGTTCTTTGAATTTGTTCATTTTGTAGCCTTTTAGAATCTGCATCACAGCATGTGTATAACAGTATAAGATAGTTCAAGGAAGCACTTAAGGGCCCTACATTCAGCAGTATCATCAAATACTGGTTTAGAGATCATCAACCATGAACAGGAAGCATCTTTTCTTTATCTTCCTTTAAAAGGAACATGACAAGTGCCAGGAAGTGTCTTTAATCATTTCAATACTTGGCTTCAAGAAAAGCTATGAAATCTATGCCTATAATGTATTGAAACTAGCAATTATGATCAATAGAAATTAGAATGCATATGAAACAATGTCCGTTAATTATGACATTTTTGCAGGTAGCTCACATTAGATAAACGAGAAAGTGACAATACCTTCCTATCATATCCATACCAAAGCAAATGTTGTTTTGACAAATGAACTGGCAAAAGAAGAGTAGAATCACGAACAAATAGTACTGGTCCAAGCTGAAGAAGAAAGAGGGAGGAATTCTCATTTCCTGAAGTCGAACTACCATGTGATGCTTCGACCCTCCACAAATCTCCTCTCGCAACCAAAGAACTTTCTACATCACGCCTTCTACTATCATATGTTGATGTAACATTCAGGGTCCCCTGCATTCAGATAAATTGGACTTATAAATGACATCAAACAAATAGACTTTTCCACAAATAATAATCGGCAGTAGCAGTTTACTTTAAAACTCACATTATAACATTGCCAAGACTTCTCAAGCAAAGACAAATGTTAAATCATACAAAAAATATTAGGGAAAAAGCTGTCATCTTTCATCCTTCAAAATATCAAGAATATTTACGAAGTAATCATACGAGCAAATCTAAAACTATCAATTAGAAACTCTAATATATAAAGAAGAGTATAGAAAATGCCTACTAATAACTAATGTAGCCAAATGAGCACCTTGTGGATGTCAAGAAAGTGATAACATGGTGTAATATAGTTGAAAATGCTCTTGTTGAGACACTATGCTTAGAAACGATTCAACTAGTTTTAACTATATCTAAGCTAGTTTTAATCATTTCTCAACTAGTTTTAACTACTACCTCCGTCCCATAATAAGTGTCTTTTTAGCTAAAATCACACATACCAATACACAAGCTAAAATGACAAAAATACCCTTAATATATTTTCTTTGAAGTTGAAGAGTTAATGAGTGTCATTTAATTGTAGTGATAGTAAAATGCAATAAATACCATTGAATGCATAAGGGCATATATGAGAAAATATTGCAAAAATTGTATTGGAGTTCTAACACATCACTTATTTTGGGAAAAACTATTAAGCCTAAAAAAGCACTTATTGTGGGACGGAGGTAGTATATTTTTTTAAAAATCTATTATAAATGAACGTATTTCGTAACTAAGCTATTCGGAAAAACCTACTCCTACCGCATCCCGTGGACGACTTCGTTCCACCTGCTGCATCAGACCATGATCTAGTAACATTGTCTATGCTAGTGGGTCATATAAAAACCCAGACCATTTATACCTCAGGCATGATTGCTGAGTGCCAATCCAGTTTTTTCAGTTAGAAAAATATCACCTCATATTGTGTTTGCATATCAACATCTTAAATGTTGTACATAATTTTATAACTGTCACTAACTAATATAATTAAGTTCAGTTGGCCAATAATGCATAGAATCCGGTAATATACCTGTGATGGTCTCCCAAAATTTCCAGAAGTTTTCAAATTAAACACTGAAATCTCCTCCTCCAGTGTCCCATCTGAATTTCCATCATTTTCAGTAAACCCGAAATCCCGAAAACGCTTTGCCAGCGAGCCCAAATCCTCTTGAACCTCCATCGTAATACCCAAATCCGGTCTTTGAGTATTCACATCGGCCCTCAATGAAGCCCCTGCACTGTCATCCTTCTTAAACGGCAGCTGCAACACCCTAAAAACCTGCTGTACCACACCATTCAAAGACGCCCCAAAGTCTGGCCCAGCTTGCCCTAATCTATTCCCAATGTCAAAAATTCCCAAAACCCCATTAATTCCAGAATAGTAATCAGTAGCAATACCAAAATCCTTCTTTACAAAATTTTGCGTAGGAAATTCAACGTCGAAAAACTTTGGCGGCTGAGGATTAGGCCATGAAAACGATGGAGGAGTGATGTGAGATTGAATCAAACCCGTGAATCCTTGAGCTAGACGGTCTGCAAAATCCAGGCCGTGCCGTTGAACTTCTTCCCAGGCTTCAAATGATCTCTCCACGGACATTTTTGCAGTAATATTGACCTTCCTTTTCAAGTATCTACCAAAAAAACATAGAATGAACTTTAAGAAATTTAGCAATCGATACGAGGCTCCAAAGCGTAATCAAAGCTCAAAACTTCAGAATTTCTAGGTATTTCAGAGCAGTAGATTGAATATATTGAGCTGAAAAGTATTAAATTTCGGGGGTTGCTGGTGGTTGAAGCCGAATAACTGAAATTAGGGTTTGGATTAAGATTTTTATAGAGGAATAACTGTAGAAAATTAGGGATTTGGAAGTGAATTAGTTGTAGATAAGAGCATGAACACAACTGATTTTTGTGATAGCTGTCTTGGGGTTGCATAAACGCGCACACGATATTTGTCCCTAGCTTTCAAAGAAAGCGACTTCAACTGGGCCATCCTTGTTACTAAGCCCAGCCCAGCCCAGCCCAGCCCAATCCAGACCAGCCCATCGGGTTGACAAGTTCATGGTTGTGGACCCGATATATACTAGTATAATCTGTCATTGACTCCATATTAAAAAGGGAAAAAAAACTTTTAATTGTTCTTTTGCTAAAAATGGCCATAATTCGAGATTTAATTTTGTTATCTATACCTGAAGGTCCCTCTTTCTCTCCTCTCTAAATTCGCCACAAACTCTTATACTATTTAATAGAGTATGTGATAATATATGTTTTTTTAAAAATAAATTAAAAAATAATATATATATATATATATATATATATATATATATATATCTACAAATCAACGAAATTAAATTGTGATCGTAAAAGATAAAATAAAATAATAACCTGTACAATTTAACAAATAAACATCAAATATGGTCTTTGACTCTTTGGTGCCTATATAACCATTTGTTTATTATTTTTAAATTTTAATTTTTATGGACGTTTATTATATATGACAGAAAAAATTATGTCAATTATAAATATTAATATATAAAGGAAGGATCAAGAACATTTGATATCGTTATCTAATTATCCTTTTAAATAACACTCTTTTATTAAAACTATATCGTTTTAGTTTTTTATAACATAATTTTAATAAAAGAGGGCCGGAAATGCTTATATATATAGAGATAAGAGAATCAAAGTCAGATACCTCTTATTTACTACCGTCTTTTTTCTTTTGAATGACGGTTTGGATTAACATACAAGTGTCGTCTATACTTTTAATGACGCTTATATGTTGTCCGTCGCAAAAAAAGTATTTGACGATTAATATGACCAAATCGTCCTCGTCGCCTAAAGGGATGAAAGACGAAAGAATATAAGTGATATGACTGATCCGGACCATATATATATATATATATATATATATATATATATATATATATATATCTATTATGTATTACACAAGAGTAACTATCACGACGATTTTTTAGACTATCGCGACGGTTCAATTGTCGCTGTAGCCCAGAATAACTATTACAACGGTGCGATAGCGCTAGTGTGTAACAGTGATATATATATACATATACACACGGATATATTAGACAAAGGACCCACAATTGCCATTCTATTTTTTGAAAATTAATAACTGCCGTATAAAACTCAAATCTATTGATTATCTTAATATTGATCCATCCATCGACTCTATTCTTACTCTATCTGCAAGTTCTTATCATCTGACGGGTTAATGGAAGCTCCTAATACTTCCTCTTCAATGGACGCCAAACTTCAATACCCTACAATACAACTCGACGACTATGGCCACAATTTTTACACTCCATCGGTAAATTGATTCCCTTTTTCGTATAAATACCTTTTGTTTCCCAATATGTAATTGTTGAGAAAGGAACAAGTTTTGAACTTTTTCAATTTGGGGGTCCATGGATGTGATTCAATTCAATTCTATTTTATTTATTTTTTTCGTATTTGTGGTACTGATTTTCTGAAACCAAACGGGGATTTAAAATACATAAATTTGTGTATGTGTACATCTACACGTTTATATCTTTATATATGTGTTGTGATCAAGTTCTGTACTTTTTGTTTGGTTATTTTGAAGGGTTTTACTGTTGGGTTTATGAGTGCTAATTATGATTCTTTCATTAAGAAATTTATGCCATATGTTATTTGGAATAAAAGGAATCCTAAATATTTCTGCAGAAAGATATTGGAGTAGTTAGGTCTGTGCATATGTTTTGGATGGAATAGTTGAATATTTGCTCATTGTTATAAATGAGCATAACAATTTCAATTTTTTTTAACTTTATAAATAGCAGAGACCGATGCTTGAATAAGTTGCGGCATCGTTGTAGTTTTGAGAGTTTTCTTAAAGCACCCGTAGGAGACAACAAATGATCTTTGTAGGTGACAAAGTATGAGAATGTGGTGAATATAGGAGTTAGGAGTTGCACGTGAAAGGAAATCTAAATTTCTCTTTGCACTATAGAACTTATTAATAGTGACTGAATTTAGATTATGTAAAATGTATTTCAGAAGTCAGAACTGTGTAAGTTCTGGTGGAACTAGAATGTCATTCAAAGTACAAACATGTAAATAAAGATTACAAAATTTTTGGTTTTATCATTTCTATGGTTTGTCTGTGTAAGTGTATTACAGAATCAATTATAGATAGGAAAGAAATCACTTGAAAGATTCCTATATAAATGTGGTAAATTTAGTTGGCATATCAGGTCTGTAAAGTACAAGGGCGAAGGTAGGGCTCAGAAACACACACATACACGCATACATATATACACACACACATACGAGAATATATATATATATATATATATATATATATGTGTGTGTGTGTGTGTGTGTGTGTGTGTGTGTGTGTGTGTGTGAAGAACAAATTTGAGAAGCTTGATCATCGCAGTTAACATAGTAAGCTTCTCTATGTTGGCTGAGCTATAACATGCTTATTATCTATTTCTCCAGCTGTGTAGAATTCTTATTGGATATATAACTTATGTTTCAGTTTTACTTGCACACAACTCAATCAATTTGTACATATATCCTTTTCAATACATTTTGTTGTCAATTTCCAAGTTGTTGATTTAATTTGTCTTGTTTTGGGCCTTCGGCGTTCAGCTTGCTGGAGACTTTGAAGAGCAGAAGAAAGACAGTCATTTAACAGATGATAGTAAGCTTGTGGTCAAAGAAAAAACAAAACTGAGATATGATGTAGACATGACATCTGATGGCACCAGCGTGGTAGCTGTAATTCATAATGATTCAGATGCTAACAATCAGAATCAAGGTGAGTATTTTCATTATGATCCCCCACTTTCTGAAGAAACTGGGGTTTGGATACCAGTTTCTGTCCCACCAATGTCAGAAAGTGAACGTAAAGAATGGAATAAAGGTCTCTGCTTGAATGGGGGCTACTTCCATGATAGTGACATGGGCTGGGATCAGTTTGGTGGAGAAGATAAGGAGATGACTATGTGGGATGTGGTTCTTGACATGTTACTTGTGGCTAGAGGAAAAATTAGTTCTCTTACTTCTGGTGATATCCATGCATGCCAAATTTCATGGTTAACTAATCACCTTCTTCTTGAGCAAGCTTGGAAAGAGATGGCTCAAACCCTTTCGGAAGCTAATTTTGGCTGCGTAAAGGAAATCCTTGAAGCAGAGCCACCAAAATGGTTGGCCGACAGTGCTGCTTCTGCTTGTATGTTGTGTAATGTTCGTTTTCATCCAATCATGTGCTCCAGACATCACTGCCGGTTTTGTGGGGGGATTTTTTGCAATGAGTGTTCCAAAGGAAGGAGCTTGTTGCCTACTAAGTTTCTGAAGGGGAATCCAGAACGTGTCTGTGATGTATGTTGTGTTCGTCTTGATTCAGTACAGTCATACTTAATGGACCAAGTAAGCCGTGCAGCACAGTTGCCAACCAGTGATTTGACAGACCTTAGTACATTGAGATCATGGCTTAATTTCCCTTGGGGTCAGTCTATGGAATATGAAATTTATAAAGCTACAAACACCATTCGGGGGTATAATAAGGTAACAAGTTTTTTTTTTCTCATATGTCATATGTGTTTAATGTTATATATAGCAAAAGATATGTAGTTTACAATCTGACCAATATGGCAGTTGATGGCCTTTTGTTTTTAATCACTATAAATTCCCTAAAGTGGTACGTTGAATAGAAGTGCAGGCTCAAACTTTTCAGAGAACCCCTAACATTTTCCATGAAGAAATTATTATAGCTCGAGTTATTTTTCCTTCCCCTTGGATGGGTATCATTGCAGCTTTAGTCAAATCTGGCTCAGCTACCTTTCTTGGTGTCGTCTAAGTACTTTCTCTTAATTTTTCGTTATAGCCTATAAGATACCTTTGACTTTGGATACTTGTCTTTTTGATGAAGTTTCTTGTTTAGAATTGATGAGCCTTTATACATATTTCCATTACTTAATAAGTTTCACTTTAGGATTCCTTTTTTTTTTGTTTTTGAAAGTAAAATTGATGTTTCAGAAGTCAACATAAACTGTGTAAAATAAACTCATTGCGTAAGTAAGTACATAGTGCAAGTAAAATGGGGTCCATTTAAGACACATTGTAAAAGTAGAGTTGTGGAAGAACCCAAGTAAGACTTAGTATGTAATAATGGGAGTATGACTCAATCCCTAAGCTGGAAAAGCATAGTTGTGATTTTTGAAGTTTGCATGTGTCTCTTTCCTCTCTATGATTTATTATATCCAGTTGCATGCTGAAATGAATTTGATAACTGTTTATTTATATGTGCAATACTTGAATGGCTCATAACATACTGGACTATCAATCTCAGGTTGGCTCTTTGACACCTGAAAAGTTCATACCAGATGCTATACTAAAACAAGCAAAAGGCTTTGCAATTCTTACTATTGCAAAAGTTGGCATGATGGTGACCTACAACATCGGCACAGGACTAGTTGTTGCTCGTAGAGAAGATGGATTGTGGTCTCCACCATCTGCGATTTCTTCCTTCGGCATTGGTTGGGGAGCTCAGGTGAAATATGTTTACCTGTGGTGCTTTCTTCCACCTTGAGAATATTACAGGAATTGTTTCCTGCTTCATAGACATCTTAATTTTGGTCCTCTATTTCTTATCCTCTTACATTTCTAATTCTTCAATGGAAATGAGAAGACATTCTACCTCCTTCCTTTAGAAAAAGATAGAAAGTGCACTTACTATCTATAGCTGACGAGTTAATGTCCCGACTAGAAAATTTTCAGTTTCGTTACATATTATTATTTTATTGTAGAAAATGAAGGCCTACAATATGTAGGCATATATTTAATTGGTTGCCAAATATAATACTGATGCATATCCATTATCCACATCTGATGTCTACACCAGTGTCCATGTAACATAGTTAGTACCTATAAAGAAAGTGTACCAGATTTTGATGTGTGCTTGGCAACTATAAAATCGTTAGGGTATGATTTGTGATAGCTATGTATCCCACCCCTTCCCAAAAAAAACTGATTATTTTGTACTTTACATAATTGCGTGGGTGACCCCTGAAAACTGTTCATTTCCTTCCCCTGATAAGATTTTCACTATTAAACAGGTTGGTGGGGAAGTGACAGATTTCATAATTGTATTAAGAAATAATGATGCTGTCAGGACATTTGGTGGAAATGTTCACTTTTCAATTGGAGCTGGTTTGAGCGCAGCTGTTGGCATTGTTGGAAGGGCTGCGGAAGCTGATATACGAGCTGGAGATGGTGGTTATGCTGCTTGTTATACTTACAGCTGTAGTAAAGGTACATCTTTATCCTGCAATATACTAGAATGCTCTGAAGTTTAAGTCAGATATTCTCAATATACTCTTTACTTCGGGTTGCTGCAGTTTATATGCTGCAGCATCTCCTCTTGTCATAGCAGTGATGATATCAAGTAAATTTATCGTGTCATTTAGTCCACCTTCAAATTCTTACTTTCCTATTTACCTACTGATTTGTGCGATGGCTGGTTCTTCACCCTAAAAGGTATTATACTAGACATAAACAATAATTGTAGCAGACTTTTGTGAGCTTTAGATAGCCAAAGTGGCACTAACCCTTGTGGGCTACTTTGTATGTTCAACTTTGTTGTTCTTAGTTACTGATATTATTTGCACATATATCTGACACGTGTTGTTGCAATTCAAATTCCCAACTTTAACATTTTTTGCCTCCAGTTTGAGTATATATTTTATTATTGCATTGATTATTTGCTCATTTATGTTATATTCCCTTCTTTTTTTAGGAAATTTTTATTGCAATTTCCTGGTGCAGTTCTTATAGTTTACTTATTTAAGAGTGTTCTATGACTTTGGGCCTTTCGCCTTCATTTTTTTCTGTGTAGTTTGTGTAGTTGATGAAAGAGGCTTAATTAGCAGCTCATATCCAATATTCCCATTTTTTGACATATTTTTTTCCATAAAAAATATATATAAAATTCCTACCCACTCAAATTTTTAAATAATAGAAAAATGAAAGAAAGAAAATGGTTAAAGGAACAAGAGTAAGACAAGTCTATCCAAATGCCTTCATCATCTGTACATATAGGACAATGTTTTGCTATCACATTGACACATTCCCTTACGAATCTCTCTGTTTTTTTTATGGATAATCTCACTAAGCAAATAAAATTAATGTGTTTAATAATATGCTAAATAGGGTTCTGAAGGGAAAAACATACAAATGAAGTCAACCAAGTCCTATCAAATAGGAGATACCTTACCATGTAATGTCTTTTTTCTGTTTAGACCATTGATTAAGTCAGTCATCCTCCAGTTACACTCATCTAATGATTATTTTAAAATCCTACTTCTACAGTAGTGTTTAGATTTTGTCATACCCTTAATCAAAGATTTTATTAAATGGTGTATACCGAGTTATTTTTGCCATGCGTATTATCTATATGGAAGCCAACTGATTTGGCCTTTGAGAAGCCATTGGATTATTCGCCTCATTAGAAAAAGGAAATTGTTAAATCTACAACAGAAAATGTTATTTTCACAACAAAAGTGTCGCTATAGATTTTATAGCGACGGTTTTCACCATCGCTATACATCTAGAGCGACACTTTAGTTGTGAAAATAGCAAAAAGTGTCGTGAATTTAACAATTACCTAGAAAAACTCTGATGGATTTATGTAATTGTAGTCCAGTCTTAAGGTATAAGATGTACCAACTCAGGGTCTTGAACATTGCAACTTCTGAAATAAATTGTAAGATGAATGGTCTTCTATTCTGTCATGGGATGACATGATTTATCGTGATTCCAATGGATGATTTGACAACAACATAATTGCTTTGTAGGTGCATTTGTTGGGTGCTCACTTGAAGGGAGTATCGTGAAAACCCGTAGGCAAGAAAATTCCAGATTCTATGGTAGATCGTCTATTAAAACGTCAGACATCCTTCTTGGATCATTGCCACGGCCTCCTGCAGCTGCAATTCTCTATCATGCATTGGCAGATTTGTACAAGAAACACGGGAGGTGATTGGTAAGGGTTTGTGTTGACAAGATATCTACTTACTTCAAAAGTATCTTATCAGGTGAAGTATATAAGGTTCTTTGGTCATGTTTTCCAATTTATGGTAGTTTCGATCTCTTTGTTTAAGATCAAGCCATTGGTGCCCAAATGGTTGTACAGCACAAAGAAAACCAGAAAGGGTCTAGGTGTTAAAAATATTCATTGTGGTGGAAATATTGGAACTTTCAACTGTATATAATTCATATTCAAACAATTAAAATTCTTTGGTGTGAAAAAGGTTATTTGTTCAAATGATGAACTCTCGACTGGTTGCCTTTTATTTTGGTATTGTATGAATCTCTGTCTCACTTGACACAAAGACAAACTACTTCATTTATTTTTCTCTTCCCCCAAAAGGTTATTATACTAAAATTTATATGGATTGCCAATATGGGCATAAGTTAAGTTCTTTTTGAAATTTGCGACCTTTAGTTTAATTTTGTTAGCTTGGAGAAAGAGATCTCACCCCAAATAGTAGATTAAGGATCCTGCAAGTTAAATGCCTAATTTGATTCCTCTATAGCCCCTCCACTTAAGAATATGGACTTCCAACAAGCATATGCCTCTAATAGCCGCGACTAATAGTAGTGGACGTGAATTTTCAGTTGCAACTAAAGTTGTTCATTTCCAAAAAATTAAAGAAATAAAAGTAAACTTTGTGGAAACAAGAATAGATGGAAGTGAGCCGATACAGGTAAAAGAAAAGAACAAACCTAGCAGTGATACTTCCAGGGATCCGGTTAGTATGAAGTTAATTTTTGGGTAAGTTGGTCAATTAGCCAATAAAATGCTGACACACATAGAGCCTCGCTTGCGTGTCAGTACTCTATTGGTCAATTGACCAACTTATCAAAAAATGAACTTCATGCTAACCACTCCCGTCAACTCAGCTGAAGGTTCTTGTTTGTTATCGGCAGTGTATTTGCTTGAAATAAGTACTAATAAAATATAAGAAAAACAGTACTAACAAATACAAACTTCCAGAGATGTTTTGAAAACCTTCCATCTATAAAAATCTCATTGACATTTGTTTAATTTTATGCTCACCATTATGAACTAATAAATCTCACAACAAGTGATGATAGTTTATGATACTCATCGTTATATGGACTAAAATTAAAAGAATTTATGTACATATTTACCGTCTCAAATAGCTCACTCATTGTAGTATACGTATCACCAGCATTTGCCAAATTAGAAAGGGTCCATATACTGCAGGGCAGGGATTTGCAGCATTTCATATCATTTGATTAGCACTTGACCTAACTTTAATTAGTAGCACATTGACTGATAAGAAAAAGTAAAAAAGAAACAACCCTACAACCAACACCTTTCAAAACATTCGGTGGCAAAGTTATAAGTAGTGGATTGGTCCACCACCCTCTTGTCTACTTGTCCGTCTTAAAATGCCATATTTTTGTCCTCACCATTAACTCTAATAAATTCTATAAAGCAATGACAGTGCATCTATGTTGATGATAAATAAAAAGCCGTAAAGATTGCAATGATACGCGCCTCCTAAGATATCATGCACATATCATTCTCATGTCAAAGATATACATGAAGTCGACAAGTCCATTTTATATGAACTCAACAATCTTCAAGTCATGTCACATTTCTTTTTCGACACTAAATAAGATGGGGGCAGCCTGTCTCTGCTCATTTCAACCTTCAAGAAAATTTAAACTAATAGATTTGAGCGATTGTAAAACCACCCTAAATATTGTAGCTCCATATATTGTTAAGAAGACAATTTATGCAGAACATAGAGAAAAAGGAAAGGATTAACTTCCCAGACTACTTAAGATCCATTTCTATTCTATTTGTGGAACAGCATACCATGCTTGATATCAAGGAACCAGTGATCTTCACTCTAGTGTCCCTTCTTACCTGCAATATAAAGCGAATCGAGTGATCAAGAAAAGAACACAATATTCAAATTTTACCTGCAATATAAAGCAAATCAAGTGATCGAGAAAAGAACACAATATTCAATTTCTAATTAAACATTTTTGCCAAAACCCCACCTGGTCCGTGAGCTCCCAAGAGTGAGTTCTAGATCATCTGAAACGATCTCCTCATGGATCCTCTCTCCTTCCCATGGCTTCACTAGCCTCTTCGTGTTGTTTCCAAATGCAAATTCATCTGATATCACTTCAGCAATTGGAATATCAGCATTCTGATCAAAGCCAGCTGGAATAGCCGGAGAGCAAGTCCCACTTTGTCCAGGTGTCCACATGCGAGAACCGCCACCTGCTTGGGCCTCTTCCATGAATCCAAATGGATTTGGCGAGACGAGGCTAAATGTTGGAGAAGTTGGGCCACTTTGTGGAATTCGAATGCCTGCAAACCATTCTGAATCAGGAAGGATCTTTCGGCCAGGGCTTGGTGGGGTAGAAGATGCATGGAAAGTGTAGTGAGGTGCATTCCATCTGGAGTTAGTTATAAGTCGAGGGGTTCGAGCAGTTGGCGAGCTCGTAGGAGGGGTGACCGGAGCACTGATGGAGCCAGTATGGATATAGAGATGCTGAAACTTGGAGGAAGAGGCTGATGAGGATGAAGAGGAGAGGTTTTTGAGCCATGGGATGAGGGAATTGCCATCTACATTGGCATTAGCAGCATAAGAGGAAGAGGCTGGGCTAGGGAAGGAAGAGGACCCAGGACTGGGGTTGTATGAAGCACAGGGGCTTGGTTGATAAGATGAGCATGGGCTCGCTGATGCAGATCCACCCATAATGTCCATGTGCTCCACGGGCTTGCATCCCTGAAATTTTTTGGCAGGCATTTAAAGCATTATGAAAGCATTCACTGGAATTTCAATGGGACAGACAATTTGACTGCCAATCTCACACCTACCAGAAAATGACAATTTTTCTGAAGCTCTTATAACTATCAGACTTGCTTCTGCAGAAATTATATCCCTATAACTTTTGCTTATGCTACAAGTACAACCAAAGTTTAGCTTAACTGTATATTATAAGATACTGATACTTCCCTTAAAAGTCCTCTGTAATAGATTTCCATTTGAATATGGAAATTACACTGTTCCACACAAGATGATAAATTAAAGAGGTAAATACCTATTCTAGTACTGCAGTCTCTATGTTCATTTTTTAAACATTTAACTTGTCATCATATATAAACACGGCAATTCCAAAATAATGTTGTTCCGACCTTACTTCGGGTAATACTACTGTGTAATTTTCTACATTGGCCATCTTTACAATTTTAATGAACAGCGAGGACATAATTTCGATATACTGCGCCACAATGTATAGCAAAATACATGTTTCAACTATTAGAACGTTATTTGGTTTTGTTTGCTTTGACAATAGCTCGGCTCATCTTGTCATTTTGAACTACATACTTTTACTAGTCCTATTTGCAATCACTCCAGAATGATCAGTAATCTCATAAATTCTGACCGGCTCATCAGTGTTTGAACTCTGAAGATAAACCCAAGCTTCGATAAGAGGTAATAAAATAAATGATAGAAGATGCCTAGCAGATAATATTTCACAGTTGCATACCACAAGTTGCTAGATGGTGAAGTTGTAATGTAAGATCTCCCCACAACCGCAAGTAATTTTCCCAAATTGTTTTTCAAAAGAACCATAATAATTAAACTTACCCTTGTTTAATGAAAAAGTAAAGAAAATACAAAAGGTGAAAGGGGGAAACTTGAGTAGCTGTCAGTGGTTTACTAATAGTATTCTCTCATCATAGCATGACATACGGTGAACTATTATTATTGTCCTAGAACCAACTTTTTTGGTCCATCACCAAACAACATATTTTCAAGAACTCTAAAATTTGTTTTTTTTAATTATACCTTAACAAAGGTCAATTAGTCACTTAGTTTCAGTCCCCAAAAATAACTACCAGTATATTCCTACATCACTACTTAAAAATGCTATTTGGGGAATTGCTTAATATATCACTTAATGCATGAAGCTGCAGGGTAAAGTATTTGCTTCCTTTTGGACCATAGAACACCTGAATAGTTAAATATACCCAAACTTTCACAGTTTCACTGACCTGGTAGACTCGACTATTGCACCCAGCTAGTAAAAGGACAATAATATAACCCAGATATCAGAATGGAAGTCCAATAAATCCAAGGGGGCTCATTGATTGGAGTGTACCAAGAACAGATGATTCCAAATAATGGAACTGTCTCATAAAAGAAGACGTTCACGAGAACAGCAAGTATATTACGTAAATGGAATACTGAGCCTTTTATTTTATCAATTGCACAAGGTTCTGTTGCCATAAAATAAGCTAAAGCTTCACCAAAAAATGGTGCACCCAATCTATGAAAGGGGGAAAAAGGAGGCCAAAGTGATAAAGCTTAAAGTACATCAACCCACCAAAAATACCACTTGTGATTTTCAGTTTTCAAGATACAAAATGGGAATTTGACATGGAATAAAGATAACTCGATAGGGGTATTATGGTCTTGATGATTCCCCGCTGAGATTTAAATTTTTTTAACTTGCAGCAACAAGGATTTTTGTATTCTTGCGTGATGGTAAAAAAAGGTAAGAGAAAAAGAGGCGTAAGTTTGTTTTTTTACAGTTCCGACTGAGATCTAATCTAACGTGCGCCGGTTATTCGGTGGAGGGAAAAGAAAAGAAAAGAAAGCAGGCAGCATAATCTAACCCTCTGACTCGGTAAACCCCAATCTTAACAAACTCCTGCTAATACTTTCAGAAAAGAAAGACCGTCGATAACATGCGTCACTAAGTCAGACATAAGAGAACGGTTCCGCGTCGGACCCGTTCAGGTTAGAAGAGGCGCTCCCAAACTGTTAAAATGCGTAATGTAAACAGCTAAAATGCGGTATAATTGCAGCAAAATAGTAAACTTATCAGCTAAAATGCGCAACCGGAGCTGGTGCACGTTTACATAACTCCGAATAATATTCATCCATGGCGGGGTCGCGCCAAATACTAAAATGCATCGCGACGATTAATTACACTCTGTCCCGCTCAAAATGAAAATCTAATACCGTAACATAGTTTTTTTTTCTCAAATTACAATTTTTAATCTTCAAATTTCAACATTAATACAATAAATAATCAGCGTACCTTCCGGTAGGTGGTGCCGTCGGGCTCAACGGTCCAACCGGCCTCATTACATAGGGCTTTGAGAACCTCATTGTTGTCGCAATGCTTCGGGAGCTTGAAATTGCCGTACATTCTCAGTCCGGCGAATATCTTAGCAGCGATTGCTCTCCTGCGCCTCTCTCTCTTCTTGTTGTTTTCTCTCTCCTTCCACGTCGGCAGCCGGCTACCTCCTCCCGTCGGCATCTTTCTCTCTCCTCTCCCTCACAAATCAATTAACAAATTGAACTTCCTTTTATTACAAGCTGCTTGAACTGCTACTGGATCATGTGACCGAAAACGACTAATGTGATGCTAATCATTTCAGTACTGATCATAGGATCAACGACTCAATTATGAATTTTGTTTTTATGGTGATGGCGACTGTGATATTTCAAACTCTGTTATTATGCCATTAATTCAAATTTGGATTAAATTAAAAATGGACTTTTAATGGAGAAGCTAGAGAAGTTACAGCTACAAGATAAGTTACAGCTACAAGATAGCTTAAAATTTGAAAAATACTACTACTATTAAATTATTGAAGTAAATTTAGAGCAGAAAATGTAAAACTGCGAATACACAGCCGGAAAACAGCCCTGAGAGAGTTGAACATCCGAATTGTTCATAGAGAACCGGCTGATAGAGATTTTACAGATGTAACAATGCATAAAATTTGAGAAATACTACTAAATTATTGAAGTAAATATAGAGTTAAAACTGCGAATCCATTGCCGGAAAACAGCTATGAGATTGTTGAAAATCCCAATTGTTGACAGAAAACTGGCCGAAAGTAGTCGGAAAACAACCGGTTAAAGGTTTTGAGAGAGAGACGGATAAAGAACTAGAGAAATCATCATGGGAGGGGTTAGGGGGAGGCTAGTGACTTAAATTCTTTGAGAATGTAAGAAATAATAATTGTCCATAAATTCTTGTTAATTAACGATTTTACCACTTAGAGCTTCAACTTCAAAGAATCAAAATGGAACGTTTTAGGGAGTGTTTGATAAAAACTGAATGAATCTTGAATAAAAAAAATTGTTTGATAATTAATATGTCTAAAATATTTGAATGAATTTTTTTTATTATTTTACCCCTCTGAAAAAATTCAAAATTGTTGTAAATTTATTTAATATTTCTTAATATAATAGTTAATATTTTTTTTAATTTATTCAGTTGCTCATTCAACCATTCAGTCAAAAAAATCTGACTTAACCATTCAAATTTCAATCATCTCGATCGATTCGGTCCATTCGCATAATTTTTTTCCAAAATAAAGCGACTTAACGAGTAATCGATTCAACCATCCAGCCATCCAATGTATTCAGTACTAAACAAATAGTCCCTTACTGTTTAATGACTGAATAACCTCCCATATCTTTTGTTTTTCTCAAATAACATTATCCACTTCAGCTTAAAAACCTAGGAGCAGGGGAGGTTCCAGAATTTGTTCCTCTTTTAAATTGAATTATAGATGGTCTTAATTACATATCCTATCTTTTGTTAGCAACATATTCCATTATAGATGGTCTTAGTCACAAATTCGCAACAAGTTCCTCTTCTAAATTGAATTCAATTTGGGATTAGGAATTAATATTTTGAGACGGTGCTTAGATAAGGGTTTCATTTGAGAGATTTTGTGTAAAACCCCGAATTTTATGAAATGAAAGTATTCAATTTTTTTATAATTATTATTTTATTTAGTAAATGGTTAAATTGATAAAGGTTAAAGTTAAGAGTGACATTTGAATATTTTGCAAAGTAAACAAGTTGATATAAAATATTCGTTCTGTCGGGGAATATTCGATTGGTCGGGAAATATTTGTTTTAACAGGGAATATATCGTACGACGACACAATCATTGGTGAACCTCACAACGAAGGTACTGTCGTAGTTAGAAAATGACTGAAATATTTTTAAAAATAACTGCGAAAGTTTTACCGTTAAACTGTTGAACTACCCGGTAGTAAAAAAGTATGATGAATCTGGCGTGGTTGCATAGTAATACCGGTATTGATTATTGATGTTTATGTGAGAAGAAGTCCAACATTTATACTCAATTATTGCTACAAGAATTCTTTGATAATATCTCTCATATTATTGATTCAATTATTGTCACAAGATATCATCTGCATAATATGTTATATTATTAAATCAATAATTGAGACGACAAAATTATTCATATTATTAATTGTAATATTGACGATGTCTAGAAAGTTTTGTCGAAGAGAGGTTTGGTCACCTAATTGCGCGCAAATAGGGAGAAATCCTTATCGGAAAGTCCCCTCTTTCCTGGGAACGATCTAGTTGTTAATATTGTGAGTTATAATATTAATGATGAATAAGTTCGTATTGATTAAAGATGAAATTGATATTTTCATTGTGTTATGATTATTAGTGTTAGTGAAAATCGACATCTATTCCGATAATAATTGATGTCTGGAGGTTATATTGACCAATCGGGTAATTAATTGGATAAATGAGCAATTAATTGCTATTAATTCACATGCTTATAACTATTTGTTCACATGTGTGTACTATTGATTCACATGCATGTACTATTAGGGGAGGTGGTGCACGATTGATAATACTTGCATGACTAAATTAAAAATGGAGGTATATGTGAAGGTACTATACTGTAATTATTTTTTTCAAATGTCTAGAACTATTGAATCACATGATTGTACTATTGATTCACATGATATATTATTAGGGGAGGTGGTACAAGTTTGATAATACTTTCAGGACTAAATTAAAAATGAAGAAAAAGATGAATGTATTATACTGTAATATTTAGAGCCCCAAAACGTGCAATTATCGAAATTATATTTTTCTATAAATAGAAGCTCATTCTTCCTTCATTCTAACCAATTCACTAAGACTCACAAGAGCAATTATAGAAAGAGAAGCTATAGAGAGAGAAGCTTTAGAGAGAAAGTAGAAGAGAAGTCTGCTACCTCACTATTCCAGTATCCAGTCTTCTTCTGAGGTAAGGGGTATTATTTATTTTATATTTACTTACGATATTATTTTTTGTATTCGTAAGAAATTTTATTTCGTTTAATATTCGCAAGAAATATTATATTCATTTAATATTCGTAGGGAATATTATATTCGTAAGGAATATTATTTTCGTTCAAAAGTTGTAAGGGATATTGTTAGTTCCCAGAGGGCACAATAGATTTAGAAGGGGGGTTGAATAGATCCTTTTATTTCAAATACTTTTCGGGTTTATTTTGTATAACTATTAAATTAGCATATGACAAACATAAGAATCTTTTTAAGCACGTCAGAATAAGTAAAAGATCCACTTCATTGATATATTCATAATCATACATACATTGTTCGTAGAGTAAGTTTAGTTGTAAGCAGTTAAAACATACATAGCAGTTATAACAGTTATAGTACATAATGTAAATGACATAATGTAAAAAGACACAAGGGGTTTTAAGTGGTTCAGAGACTCAAGCTCCTAATCCACTCTTCCGCTTTCAACCAGCAGGATTTCCACCAAGGAAGGCAAGACCTCAATCACTAAGATTCCTTCAGGGCTGACCTTGGGACTCCTCTAGTTCCTTAGAACTCTTCAATCAAAGCAGCTTGGAATCTTCATTTAGTCCTCCCGGGATGAGGACCCTCAGCCCACGGCTTTGTTTAGTCCCTTCAGACAAGGACCCCTCAGGCTCTGGCTTTGTTGAGTTGTTTGTTTGTTGTTGTTGGAGTCAGTGCTGAGCTGCTAAGATGTCTTCATGCTCTGAACATCTTCTATACTTAGCAGCTTGGCTTGATCACCCTTAAAGTGCAATTGAGTGTTTGCATGATGCTCAGCTTCTTCGGTTACTCAACCACTTCGAATGACCCCTTTATGAACTACCTTGAAGATCCTTCTCCTTGGTACTTGATGGCTGCACATGATAGGCTTCTAATATGACTGTAAGCTCTTCTGTTAGATACTTAGAAGTTTTCTCATGCTTGACACCAAGATGACTTTTGTGATCTCCTTTCTTGCTACTTGATGCCTTTTCATGATGGACTTGCTAAGATGACTGTAGGCTCTTCTCTATTGTACTTAGAGTCTTGCCATGATGGACATCAAGATGACATGTTGCTCTTCTTTCTCTCGGCAGTTCAGAACACTCTTCATGTAGTAGAACTCTCACTTCTACATAGTAGAATTCACACTTCTACTTCTTTTTTTTTTCTGACTTCTGAGTGTTCTTGGTGGATCGTAGAGTGAGCCTTCGGACTCACTATCTCACATGGTTTAGATCAGTTCACCTTATCTCCAAACTCGACAACTCCAGCAACCTTCGATCTTTGAAGCTCTTCTAGATTTATTGTAAGACCCCAACTTATTATTAATGAAATTTAATTTTCTCTATTTATTATTTTGAAATAGTAAGGGTTGATGTGATTAATGTGGATAGTTAGGGGTAAAATACATAAATATTTCAAAATAAGCAAGTGGTTATAAAATATCATCATTGTTGTGGGGAATATTCGTTTGGTCGTGGAATATTCGATCGCTTTGGGAATATTAAATGCGACCAAGACTGACGTATGTGGGCCCCATAACGAAAAGCGATTGGATGAAGGAAACGACAAATATAAGTTGTTTAAAAATAATTGGCGTAGTTATTGCAGTATTATCTTTGTTAAAATACTAAATTGGTTAAAACACAAGAAGACACGGTATTGCACCAATTATTGATTCTTACGTGAAGGCACTACTCAATAATGGTTACGTGAATTCTTATTCGATATTTTATTGAGTTAATAATTCTTTGCGTTGATATTTTATATTCTTTGTTGTTTTGATAATTGTCATTACACAAGATTTTTTTATTATCGAAGCAATAATTCATATTATCCTGAATAATATTATTAGATAACATTATTGGCAATGTCTAGAAAGTTACATCTAAGGAGAGGTTTGGTCACCTAATTGCGGCGCCCGAAGAAGAAATTCTTATTGGAAAGCCCTCTTTCCTGACCCGCCTTTGGTTCATCGATATTGTGATTACGTAATATTATTTGTGAATAATTAATTATTGATTCATATGATGAGAAAAATATTGATTTTATGTGGATATAGTGGAGAAAATTTTTATTGTGACAATTGTTGAAAATTGAAATTTTATCTTTTTCGATAAAATAATTATTTAAATATATTATTATATTTTAATAATATAATAATGGTGATATTTTTACAACGAATGTGGGATATATGAGTATCTGAGGAGGAGTATTTTTGTTGCAATAAATGTTTAAAACATGTTAAACATGTAAATTGGACCCCATTTATTGGTGAAATTTGATTATAAACTTGTAAAATCGTCTGGTTTATGGATTTTGGTCAATTTTATTTGGAATTTGGAAAACTTTCTTCTGCAAAGTTGTAGAGAATTGAATTTCCTATAAAAACTCGCAAAATTCGAATTTTACGATGAAAGGGCTATTTATTATGAATTATTGAAGTTCGAAATTTAATAATTGATTTTGGAGTTTAAAATATTTTTTTGTAAGAAAAACGTTTTTGTTGTAATTGAGTGGCTCACATGTGTTATAAATGATCTAAAATCAGATTTCTAAGGTGGGCTTGAATATTTTTAAGAAATATTATTATTTTATTAAATTTTCTACTTTGGTGTTTTAAGCATTTTCCTATAAATAGGTGCTTAGGTTAGAATTGAAAATCACACCGTAGCTGAAGTTTTCTCTCTATATTATCGAGCGTATTCTTGTGAGTATTTTGAGTATACTTTGAGTATTGTTAGCGGTGCAAGTCCCTTCAAAGACTATACCCGTTATTCCAAATTTAAGTCTTAATCTTTCGAGGTAAGGGATGTTATTTTCTTCTCAAATGATATTATTTCTTCAATATCATTATCTTTGAAATATTAGTTGGAACTTTTATCAAATTTGAAACTTTTTCATGTTGAGATTACTATTCATGAGTTCTTATTCACGAGTTACTTATTCATGAGATTCTATTCATTCACGAGTTCTTATTCACGAGTACTATTCATGTAAGCGTGAAGATATTTTTTGTGGAATTTCTATCTTTTGGTGCTCTGAGATTCTTATTCACGATACTTGACTATTCACGATATCTCTGACTATTCACCGAGAAATAAAATTTCTTCTTTTGTCCAAAATATCTATTACGGATACTAGCTTTGATTGTATCCATGTTTTGGTCATTCTTGAATTTTACACCACTATGATTATTTTGAGGTATTTTTGAACATGGATAAAACAAAGTACTGAATCCTTAATCCTTAATCCTTGTCATTTTGTTTCACTTTGGATTCGTTTCTTTAAAAATATTTTTCATCATCCCGACCTTAAATGATGATATTATAGAATATCTTTGGCACGTAGTAAAGATGAATGATTTCTGAAGAATATCTTTGGCAGTAGTGCAAAGATGAGCAGTGTTTAGATGAACATGAATTAATCGATGAATATCTTGACTTTGTGAGTGCAAAGATGAATATTTGATTCAGATGTATATTGATTGATGTTACTGAGGATAAAAGATAGACGATGAACTTTTAAATTCATACATGTAGAAGATAGTAGTTTGCATTCTCTACTTAACTCTTCTAATGAATTATTATTTCGCATGTAATATTGATTTAAAATTTGTTGTCTATTGTATTCTATTAGATTTTTCCTGTTGAAGACTAACGATAATTTGTTGTATATTATCTTAGTCATAATATTCTTTCTTGAGCTAGTTGAGCTCACCCTTTTCCTTTTTGTTCCATTTTTCTCGGGAGGCGAGAATATAGCGAGTATTTAGTCGGGGTATGGAATGAAGGTTCTAGAGAGAGTTGTTTAGTAGTCCTCACCATTTTTGTAAAATAATGTATCAATAAATGTGATGAGGATTTATTTGAGTATAGATATTGTCTAGAAGATAATATTTGTATTTAAACTCATAGTTTTACTGTTGTAATAATAAAGTTGTAGTTGTTTCTGTACCATGTATTGACAACTCAGAATGGGTGATGTATACCTATTTTGGGGGCGTCACATTTATACTCCTTCCCAATCCTTCCGTTGGAAAGTAGCCGTTGAAGGCTATTCAAATATCTTCATAGATCTCGAGTTGACAGAGGTAGACTGCTGATGTGACATGTCATACTTTATCTGATATTGCAGTTTACTTTTTCACCTACCCGTCAGAGTTGTCACTTTAATGTCTTGGGCAGGTAGAAGAATTTATTATCTCCTTCTGATTTCTCGATCAGAGGTTGTCCTTTTGCATCGATGCTCTCAATAAGCTTTTGTCCAAATACCATCCTTCAGATTGAACCGTTGCCAATGCTTCAGTCTTCGGGTGTTCGAACTCTACGATTCTGATGTACGTCTTCGAGAACCTGATCGTAGTGTCTGGTTGAGTGTTGCTCATTGATTGGTAGAGTTAACACTACGATCTTGAAGAGTGTTGATTGGATCTTCAATGTAGTGCACCTCTTCCTTCTATTATGCAGTGTTTCAATACTTCTGTTTGCTTCGACTGTTCTTAGAGACTGATGGCTTAATTCCTTGCTCCGGTCCCCTTTTGAATATCAAGACACTTCAGATTTGTGGCGCGTCCAGCTTGCTTTCTCTTTGTGATCTCCGGTTCACTTATCATCATTGAACTGACCCTGTACTTAATCACTTTAGCCTTGCTCTTCAGAGGCTGACCAGTATCTCGGTTCACCTTCCATCAGTTCCTTCTTTGTTTGGCAAATACTACGATCTTGGTTGCTTACAAGATTATTGTCTTCTGTTCACTTAATAGCTACTGCATTTGCTGACTTTCCTTAGTCAGCTTTTGAAGTCTTCTTTGGATCTCCTCGTGGAAGACTTCATCATGAATGACCTTACAACTCAATCTTGATGCTGATTGGGTTGGTGCTTAGATCTTCTACTAGCCTGCATGCCATTCGTTGAGTGCTCTCTGGTTCCCTTAAGGTGGAATGCATCTTTGCAGTGCCAACCAGAGGCTTCATTCCTTTGGATATTCTGGAAGTGCTCATTTGTTGAGAACCGTATATGCTCTATAATTCAACCTTGACATTGTGAGGACTTCTGTTAAGGTCGTAGTTCTGCACTCTACGATTCAGCTTCGGCTTGTGCAGACACTACGATCCCGAGATCAGATCTTGATACTCTACGATTTGTGCATTGTGCTTGTTGTCTTTATCAGATCTTGCTTGACTACGATCTCTGCATGTAATCAATAGACTCTACGAACTTAGAGTGTGATCTACGATCCTCGACTTAGCTTCAAGATCGCAGAGACTTCTACGACTCGAGTGTAGTCTACGTTCTGTCTTGACTTGGCGGATGATCGGTCTGCTTCGTCAGAGGTAGGTTGTTTCTACGATTACGAACATGACTTCCTCAAAGACACTACGATCCCGAGGAAGCTCTACTCACACACTACTACTTGGCCCTTCTTCGCTTCCCGGCGTATCTACGAACTCCGAGATCTACTATCTTGCATACTCCTATTCTTCCTCGATAGCTCTCGAGTTAACCTTGACTCTCCTGGAAGACTACGACTTCTGGTGCAATGCTCGACGATCAGACAAGCCTATCTATTACATCATAAGATCAACCTAACAAGCTTGATCTTTCTATATTTATAGTCCTTGTACATCATTTCTTTTTAAGGACTTTACAAAGTTGTTTTGCTTATGTAGGATCAACCTAACATATTTGATCAATTCATTCTAAGTCCTTGTACATATATTTCTATTATCTATCAAAAGACTTTACAACTTTTCTTAATGCAAGCATACTTGCATATTCATTCACATATATATCATAATCAAATCATATATTAAATAGAAATATCATTCACATGTTTATTCCTGACAATCTCCCCTATTTGATTATGATAAAACATTAAGTGCATATCGTGTTATGAATGAATCTTATATACGTTGAGCATTTTGATTTCTAAAACAGATAATCATGAATGTCATTTATATTGATATGACAATTTATATATTCGGACATTCTACATCCCGGATCCGAACATATACCTAATAAAGTTAGAGATGTACCCTGGCTCCGTGTATGTTTCCAGGATATTTGCCGATCATTACTCATCCGATTGTTCTTCTTGCTCTTGCTCCCCCTGGGATGATGACCTTTTGTCTTTGCTTTGCTCCCTTTCAGCTTCTTTCTGATCATGTTCCCCCTCAGACTCTGCGATCATTGGATCATCATCTTTTGGCTCCCCCATAGATGATGATTCTTTTTCTGCTGCAGCTGCTGTCTTCTTCTTTGACTTCTTCTATGTTATCCCTCTACTCTTCCTTGAGTTCCTCTTGCTCCTCTTCTTTTTATGCCTCTTTTTCTCCCCCTTTTTGTCATCAATCATTTGAGAGAGCTTCTCCATGTTGGACATAAGTTGCCCCATTAGGTAGGAGGAGTTGGCAACTTTAAACTTGAGTTGTAGCTGACCTAACTCAAGTTGCACTGAGAAAGACTGCTTTAGGTCGTCAATCTTGTCAGATAGGGCTTGAATCTACTCTTTATTTGCCTTCTGAACTTGTAGAGCTTCAGCCTTTTGATCTTGTATGGCCTTCTGATAGATGTTGTCTCTCTCTTGGAGTTTGAGAGATACATCACCATAAGAGTCAAGCTTGTCTTTGGAAGGAGTTATCTTCTTGTCTTTGTCAAACTACGTGACTCTGCAGTGAGTAGAGATATTTTCTCACTAAGTTCATCAGAACTCTTCAGTAGTTCCTGCTCCAAAGTAGTTTGATCCTTTTGTTGGGCAGCAGCTGGTTGAGCATCAGTTTGGACTCTGCGATTTTCATCCTTAGACAGATTTTTGAAAGTTTGGAGAATCTGAATAATCGTTGAGTTCCAATCACTGGTTGAGGATGAGGGAATGTCTGATAGTAGTGCTTGAGCATAAGGAGGCTTCTGGTTTTGGGATTGAACATCATCAGCAGCAGAGTGAACAGACTCTACTATCAGCTCCTTGGTCATGACTCTTTGTCCTTCAGAATCCACTCTACGATCAAAGGGGATATAGAGATTTTCAGCATGTCGATAGACTTTGAAGTGGGGCTGGTTTTTGATCAGTTTGGTGGCAAACTTCTTTACTCTTGAAAAGTTTTGAGCCACCACTTCCATGCTTGGAAACTGCTTGTAACACCAACTGAAGTAGCTTCCATCTCTTTCAGTGTGGGCCTTGAGCCATGGCATCCATTGGAAGAACCATCTCATCAGCAAGTCGTCAGGATTGTAAAGAATGGTTGTGCGGTCTAGTTCCATGTTGTTCCAATTTTTAAACACCTCAAACGCAGTCATCTTTACTACTTTGAGCTGCTCATTTCCATGACTTACCCATCTTTCAGGTGGTGTCTTTGATGGTTCATTTGGGACTTCTACCACTATTCTTCTTGTGAATTTTGCTGGAGAGAGGACAGGGTAAAATTCTAGTTCTTCTGATTCTTGATTTTCAGAATTTGAATCATTCTTCATTACTTCTCTCTCGTGGCCTGAATAATCCTTATCATTTCCAGCAGAGAGATCTTCTTGCTGCATTTCATCTCCAGAACCTTCTTTAGCATTTTCTCCCTGGGATACAGACTCATTATCACTCAATTCAATGATGACATTTGATTAACCACTACTCCTTTTGGAGGCAAACTTGGCTTGCAGTCTGTAGCTTTTCCTTCTTCTTGGAAGTTCAGGTTTGGGAGAGTCAAATTCTTCTTCTTCTTCAGAATCTGACTCCTTTGGCTCAACAGCCAGACTTCTTTGGAGTTCAAAGATTCGGCTTTGGCGGTGATTCTTCTTCTTTGGACTCGTCATCTTTTGAGCCATCAAGGTGGCTATCTCGTATGGAGGGGCAAGTTCTTCTTCTTCGCGCATACGGCATTACTTGACCTATCATCTTGGGTCATTGGGGCAGTTGCACTTAGAGACTGAGTATGGTCATCTTGAATCTCTTCTTCATTCATAGAGTGATTGCTTTGAGGATTAGCCATGGGGCTTGAGCATTCTTCTTTATCAGCAGATGCTGCAATTTCTTCCATCACATCAGCTTCATTTTCATTGTTGGATGTTGTCTGTGGAAACTGGGCCTTGACATTTGTTTCTTTCTCTTCTGCTGACTCTACGTCCCTCTCTTCAGCAGAGGTACTATTTTGAGAAGCTGAGACTGGTTTGTCTTCCACCTTAGCTTTTGGCCGATCGGCCTCAAGCACACCCGCGCGCTTCTCCTCTTTGTTGTTTCAGCTGTTAGGACTTTTTCTTCTTTATCCTTGTCCTTTGAGGAGACTTTTCTTGATGAAGTTTGAGCTTTCTTCACACTTCCGGCTCTCTTCACACTTCTGGATTTCTTCTTGGCTGGTGTGATTTCTGCTGGTTCAGAGTTGTGACGCCCCCAAAATTAGGTATACATCACCCATCTTGGGTAGTCAGATACATGGTACATAATTTAAATACAACTTACTAATATAACTGTCGTGTACAATACGACATAACTGTGAGTTTGAATACAAATATTGTCTACTACATATTATACAAACTCAAAAAGAGTCCTCATTACAATTATTATCACACTATTTCACAGAATAGTGAGGACTACTAATGCTATCCTCTGGACCATTACTCCATTCCCCGACTCGTCCCAGCTATGTTCTCATTTCCTGAAGAGAACAGTGAAAGAAAGGGTGAGCTCAACTAGCCTAGTAAGAAATATTATGACTAAGATAATGCAGAATAAATTATCAATAGCCTTCAACATTGTTAAACTGATAAAATATAATAAACATCAAGTTTAACTGCAGCGGAACAAGCAATCCATTAAAAGAGTCAAGTAGAAAATAAAATCTACTATCTTTTATGATTTAAAAGGTTTTTCATCCTTCATTATAATTTGAGACTCAAACTTTAATAAATAATTCACATCATCGAATCACCCCCGCACTACTGCCGAGGATATTCTTTAGTATCGCGACCACAATTATTCTCGCTTCTACGGGCCAAGAATAATTGTGTATTCATTAATGGTCATGATCATGCCAACAAGCGTCCATCAATGTACTACGACCCATTGAGGACTTTTACCATATCATTTGTAACATTACGGTCATGATTACAAGAATAATCCTCGGTCATAATCATATCAAGTCCATCCATGCTCTACACGAAGCCTGATGACTTTAAAAAAATATAAACATGAGGATGATGACAATGATATAAGAATTCAATAAAACAAGTTCAAGAATTAAGTTATTCAGAACTAATAACATCCAAATGTCAACACGATCATTGCTTTGTAGAGTAAAATTCAAGAATGATCGGAAGAATATTTCCATGAAAAGATCTTTGGATGAAACGCAAATATCAAGGATATTCTACTAATTTCATGGAGTATAGAAATCAAAGTTTTAACCAATTTGGGTATAATAAAGAATGGAATAACAAAAGAAATCACCATGCATGCGATAGACCGCAAGACAGCAAAGTTATTCCAAATGAATAATAAATAACGGAACCGTGTCAGTGAAATTCACACCAAGCGGGATGTTCTAATGAGAATAATAAAGATGGAACCGGATCGGTGTAAAACACGACGATAGGATATTCCAACAGAATGATAAAAGCGGAACCTGTGTCGGGTGTAAAAACACATGCATGTGATGTTCCAAATGAGAATAATAAAGACGGAAACCAGTCCTGTAAAACACATGCATGGGATGTTCCAATGAATAATAGAAGAATGGAATAAAAGAAGAAGATCACCAAGTATAGGGGATTCCGCGTATACAGGTTATTCCAACAGAATAAATAAGAATGGAATAACAAAAGAAGTTCTCTTCATGAATACAAAAGAATAACACCCCTTACGGGTACAACAAATAATATTCTCTACCTTAGAAGAACTGAATATTGGCAAAGTGAAGTAGAAAATACTTTTCTTTCTTTCTCTATAGTTTCTCTCTCTAGAGTTTTAGTGAATTCGTAAGAAAATAATGAAGGAATGAGCTTCTATTTATAGGAAAATAGAATGCATAGTAATTAATCCATGAACGGTCCAGATTGATTTACTTTAATCTGACGGTCCATATTTAAAGCAAAATCTTTTAAATAAAATATAATATATTCTATTTATATAAAAACATTTTACTATGCAAACACTATGCAACACTATGCAAAACACTATGCAAAATACTATGCATAATAAAATATAATATATTTTATTTATAGAATAACTTTAATAAAGTATTCGTTATATATAAAAGATGTTTCGTTTTATTACGTTAATAATACGAATAAAACAAAACGTCATTATCGCTATAATAATTCATATTATTAATCGACAATAATGGAATCAAACCTGAGTGACTTCTCACATAAGCATCGATAATCAATACCGTATGCTATTTATGCAACCACACGTATTCATCGTACTTTTACTACAGAGTAGTAGTTCAACAAGATCAACCGGTAAAACTTCTCGCCAAGTTATTTCAATAAAATATTTTTGTCGCTTTCAATAATTACATTGTGGGGTCCACCAATGATTGAGCCGTTGTACCAATATTTCCTGCTAAACCCGAATATTCCCCACCAATCGAATATAATATAACCACTTGCATACTTTTCAAAATTTATAAATATTACCCACAACTATAACATTATATCAAATTATTCCATAATATTCAAAAATAATATTTATAGAAAATTCATCTTTATTTATAAAAGCTGGGGTCTTACAAGAGTCATCAGACTTAGAGTTCTCTGCCTCTTCTATTTCCCTTTTCTTTACATAGGCTCTGTTGCTGCTCCCAGCTGTCAGCCTTTTGTTCTCCTTAGGGTTCTTCTTCCAGTTCACAAATAATTGTGGAGACATCACTTTGTGCACATTCAAAGTTTTTCCCTCATCATCCTTGATTTTCCCTCATAGCTTCTTCTTTAGTACAATACTCAGCAGCCTACCATGAAACACCTTGGTCAGGGGTTTTTCAGTGGACTTCTACTTGGAGATTTGATAGAACAAGATAGCTCCAAAATCGATTTGTTTCTTCAGAACTATTGCTGACATTATTTTCAACTGTTGGTCAATCACTGTGACATGTGCAGTGTTCTTGCATAGTATGCATTTTCCAACTATTTTAGCAAGGAACTCATACTCTTCAGGAAACTCCTTCTTCTTCATGTCTTTAAGATTAGGGTTTCTTTGGTACTCCATAACCTTTTTCGTTTGTTCAGTATTGACATCATCAAGGTTCTTCAGCCCTTGGTTAGGAAAACCTAGGCATTGATTGAGGTCAGAAGATTTTAACTTCGGAGACTGGCCTTTAACCTTGGTAGTAAGGGTTTCAGAGTTGATGGAGGCGTTTGAGTAGAACTCTTTAACCAGGTCGATGTAGACTCGAGTATTTGCCTCAAGACATTCTGAGAATTCAGCTTTCTTCACAAGCTCGAGAATGTCCCTGAACTTCTTTTGGAGTTCTCAAACGATTTGGTTCCGAGCTGAATGCCAGTGATTACTTGCCAGTTTTCCATTTGAGTAGTTCGAAGAATGTGGGTGTCTGATTTAGAGATGGCTGAATGTGATTTGGTAAGGGTTTGGAGGGTTAACTGATTTTGGCTCTTAAGTGGATTCTAGGGTTTGAAAATGGGAGGGAGAAAGGTTCGATAGCTTTTGGTAACTATCTGCAGATTTGAAATTGTCTTTAAGGTAGTTCCTTCTAACTCTGCATAATTAGTGATGTGTCAACCGTTCATTGGTTGCACGATGCCCAGTAATGAACTGTAACTCCCCATAACTTTTCAGTTAGATATTTCATTTTAGAAAAGTAGACGTTTAGACGACGTGGGTTTGACCGTTGGCTTTTGATTCGTAGAGTAGCATGGTAAAACAGCTACGGACTCTACGATTTCCTTTGTTGACTCAACGATCAACTTTTGAGATATACTGCAGTGGATGAATTTGACTTTTATCCTCATTTTGATGCATCATAGCTTGATTACTAATACACTCGAACTTATCTCCTCATTTTGAATGATTGAGCAATTGTCTAATTTTCTAAGATCCTTGTGAACTGGAGTACCCTTTTGTAGAACTACGATCGTCGAGTTGTCTTATACGATCGTTGAGGTTGCACTGCGATCATGGAGTTCTCTTCAACCTTGATTCTACGATTGTTGACTGACTTGGTCCTTGAGATGAATTTAATCAAGCAATTATTCTGGGACAAGGTAGCTCAGGAAGGGCCAACCTCTTAGAGTAAGCTAAAGGTCAGGTTTGTCCCTGAGGCGCTTTTCAGATGAAATGCTATATAAGTGATTTGCAATGACATCTCATTCGACCTTTTCTGATGGGGAGGTTGTGACGCCCCCAAAATTAGGTATACGTCACCCATCTTGGGTCGCCACTTACATGGTACATAAATTCAAATACAAACTTATTTAATATAAGCGCCAGGTAAGAATACGACATAAACTGTGAGTTTGAATACAAATATTGTCTACTAGATATTATACAAACTCAAAAGGAGTCCTCATTACAACTATTATCACACTATTTCACAGAATAGTGAGGACTACTAATGCTATCCTCTGGACCATTACTCCGCTCCCCGATTCGTCTCCCAAATTTATATTCTCATTTCTGAATAGAATAATGAAAGAAAGGGTGAGCTCAACTAGCCTGAAGAAGAAATATTATGACTAAGATAATGCGTAATAAATTATCATTAGCCTTCAAAAAGTGTTAAACCGATAAAATACAATAGACAACCCGGTTTAACTCGCAATGAATATGCAATCCATTAAAAGAGTCAAGTAGAGAATAAAATCTACTATCTTTTAGGTTTTAAAAGGTTTTCATCAATTTTTTTATCATTTGAGACTCGAGTTAATAAATAAACCACCACATCTAATCATCCCTGTACCATGGTCAAGGATTTTCATCAAATTATCAATGGTCATGACTATACCGAATCACCCCTGGTCATAATCATACCAAAAACTATCCATCACTACATTACAGGCCACTGAGGACTTTTATCACATCATTTATATCAAGCCATGATTATACCGAATGAACCCTGGTCATAATCATACTAAGTTCATCTATGCACGTAAGCCAAAGATAACTTTCAACATAATATAAACATGAGGATGATGACAATGATATAAGAATTCAATAAAACAAGTTCAAGAATTAATTTCTCTAGGATTTATTAACGTCCAAATTGTCAACAAGATACTGTTTTGTAGAGTAAAATTCAAGAATGATCAGAAGAATATTTCCATGAAAAGATACTGGATGAAACGCAAATATCAAGGATATTCTACTAATTTCATGGAGTATAAGTCAAAGTTTTAACCAATTTGGGTATAATAAAGAATGGAATAACAAAAGAAATCACCATGCATGCAGATCAAGCGCCAGTCAAAAGTTATTCCAACGTAATAATAATAATCGGAACGAGTGTCGGGTGAAATTCACACCGGATGTGATGATCCAATGTAATAATAAATCTTTGAATAATAAACAATGGAACTGTGTCCGTGTAAAACACACGTACAGGATATTCCAAATGTAATAATAAATGCGGAATAATAAACAATGGAACCTGTGTCGGTGTAAAACACACGCACAGGATATTCCAATGTAATAATAAAGAATGGAATAATGTGAAGAAGATCACCAAGTATAGGGGATTCACGTATACAAAGTTATTCAAACAGTAATAAATAAGGATGGAATAACATAAAGATTTCACCAAGTATAGGGTATCCGCCGTATATACAAAGTTATGTATAGGGTATACCACTTTTACAAAGTTATTCCAATGAATAATAATGAATGGAATAATGAGGTTCTCTTCATGAATACAAACGAATAATATCCCTTACGAAGTACAACAAATAATACCCTTACCGTACTAAAAGATAATTGGATATCAAAGTAGTGAAGTACCGAATACTCTTCTTCTTTCTCTCTATAGATTTTCTCTCTATAGCTTCTCTCTATAATTTCTCTCTAGAGTTTCAAATTGAATTCGTAAGAAAATAATGAAGGAATGAGCTTCATTTATAGGAAAATAGAATGCATAGTAATTAATCCATGAATGGTCCATTGATTTACTTTAATCGACGGTCCATATTTAAAGCAAAATCTTTTAAATAAAATATAATATATTCTATTTATATAAAAACATTTTACTATGCAAAACACTATGCAACACTACGCAAAAAATACTATGCAACACTATGCATAATAAAATATAATATATTCTATTTATGTAATAACTTTAATAAAGTATTCTTTTATATAAAAGATGTTTCATTTTATTACGTTAATAATACTGAATAAAACAAAACGTCATTATCGCTATAATAATTCATATTATTAATCGACAATAATGGAATCAAACCGAGTGACTTCTCGCATAAAGATCAATAATCAATACTGCGTGCGCTACTATGCAACCACACGTACATGTACTTTTACTACTGAAAGTAGTTCAACAAGATCAAGGGTAAAACTTCCGTCGTTATTTCAATAAAATATTTTTGTCGTTTTCTCAATCCGACAATAATTCTTTTCATGGGTCCACCAATGATTGGTAGTTATACGAATATTCCTCGCTAAACCAAGAATATTCCCCACCAATCGAATATAATATAACCACTGCATATACTTTGCAAAATTTATAAATACTACCCACAACTATAATAATTATCTCAAATTCACACCATAATATTAAAAATTATTTCGACAAAATTTAAATCTTTATTGATAAAATCTGGGGTCTCACAATCTCCCTCCTTATGGAATTTTGCCCTCGAAATTAGGGTGCGATACTGGTATGATAAAGAGGTGAGGATACCTTGAATACCTTTATCGTTGAAAACATTAAATTCATCTTTGCAATCCTACCAAAGATATTCATTAACAATTCATCTTTGACTACAAAGCCAAAGATATACAAATATAAAACCAATAATCTTGAGACTCAACTTAATAGTATCACAACCATGAATTATTCATGCACCTCTCTTGGTTAAGGATATTCGTGTTTTTTCAATTATTACCATGATTATACCGAATAATCCGTGGTCATAATCATACCAAGTCTATCAATGCACTACTACCAAGATGACTTTTACCACATCCATGAATTAATATTTCATTCCGAGACTCACTCAATTTGGACGCCTCAAAATAGGTATACATCACCCATTCGAGTTGTCAATACATGGTACGTAAACAACTACAACTTTATTATTACAATAGTAAAACTATGAGTTTAAATACAAATATTATCTTCTGCATAATATCTATACTCAAATAAATCCTCATCACATTTATCGATACATTATTTTACAAAAATGGTGAGGACTACTAAACAACTCTTTCTAGAACCTTCATTCCATACCCGACTGCATACTTCGCTTATATTCTCGCCTCCCCGAGAAAAAATGGAACAAAAAGGAAAAGGGTGAGCTCAACTAGCTCAAAGAAAGAATATTATGACTAAGATAATATACAACAAATTATCGTTAGTCTTCAACAGGAAAAATCTAATAGAATACAATAGACAACAAATTTTAAATCAATATTCGCAATGAAATAATAATTCATTAGAAGAGTTAAGTAGAGAATGCAAACTACTATCTTCTATGTATGAATTTAAAAGTTCATCGTCTATCTTTTATCCCTCGTAACATCAATCAATATACATCCGAATCAAATATTCATCTTTGCACTACGAGGCCAAAGATATTCATCATTGGTCATGTTCATTTAAAACACTGCTCATCTTTGCACTACACGGACAAAGATATTAATCATCATCGTATGTTCATCTCACACACTGCTCATCTTTGCACTACGGCCAAAGATATTCTTCAGAAATCATTCATCTTTGCACTACAGCCAAAGATATTCAATAATATCATCATTTAAGACCGAGGATGATGAAAATATTTTAAAGAAACGAATCCAAATTGAAACAAAATGACAAGGATTAAGGATTAAGGATTCGTACTTTGTTTTATCCATGTTAAAAAAAATACCTCAAAATAATCATAGTGGTGTAAAATTCAAGAATGATCAAAACATGGATACAATCAAAGCTAGTATCCGTAATAGATATTTTGGACAAAAAAGAAGAAATTTTATTTTAAATGAATAGTCAGATATCGTGAATAGTCATAGGTGTACGTGAATAAGTAACTCGACACCAAAAGATAGAAATTTCCCAAAAACATCTTCACGCTTCATAAATAGTACTCGTGAATAAGAACTCGTGAATAGTAACTTCGTGAATAGTAACTCATGAATAAGTAACCCAGTAACATGAAAAAAGTTCTAAATTTGATAAAAGTTCCAACCAATATTTCAAAGATAATGATATTGAAGAAATAATATCATTCGAGAAGAAAATAACATCCCTTACCTCGAAAGATTAAGACTTCTATTTGGAATACGGGTATAGTCTTTGAAGGAACTTCAGACCGCCTAACAATACTCAAAGTATACTCAAAATACTCACAAGAATACGCCGATAATATAGAGAGAAAACTTCATTTACGGTGTGATTTTCAATTCTAACCTAAAGACCCTATTTATAGGAAAACGCTAGAACACCAAAAGTAGAAAATTTAATAAAATAATAATATTTCTTAAAATATTCAAGCCCACCTTAGAAATCTGATTTCAGATCATTTATAACACATGTGAGCCCACTCAATTACAACAAAAACGTTTTTCTTAAAAAAATATTTTAAACTCCAAAAATCAATTATTTAGAATTTTTAACTCAATAATTCATAATAAATAGCCCTTTCATCAGAAAAATTGAATTTTATGAGTTTTTATAGGAAATTCAATTCTCTACAACTTTGCGTAAGAAAGTTTTTCCAAATTCCAAATAAAAATTGACCCAAATCCATAAAGCGGCGATTTTACAAGTTATAATCAAATTTCGATAATAAATGGGGTCCACCGACATGTTTAACATGTTTTAAACATTTATTGCAACAAAAATACTCTTCCTCCTCAGATACTCATATATCCCACATTCGTTGTAAAATATCACCATTATTATATTATTAAAATATAATAATATATTTAAATGAATTATTTTATCGTAAAAAGATAAAATTTCAATTTTCAACAATTGTCACAATAAAAATTTTCTCCATCTATATCCACATAAAATCAATATTTTTCTCATCATATGAATCAATAATTAATTATTCACAAATAATATTATAGAATCACAATATCGACAACCGCATGCGCTTCTGTGAAAGAGGGGCTTCCAATAAGAATTTCTCTCATGGCGCCGCAATTAGGTGACCAAACCTCTCCTTAGACAAAACTTTCTAGACATTGCCAATAATGTTATCTAATAATATTATTCGGATAATATGAATTATTGCTTCGATAATAAAAAATATCTTGTGTAATGACAATTATTGAAACAACAAAGAATATAAAATATCAACGCAAGCAATTATTAACTCAATAAAATATTTGAATAAAGAATTATCCGTAACCATTATCGAAAGTAGGCCTTCTTCACGTAAGAATCAATAATTGGTGCAATACCGGTATGCTAATGTGTTTTAACCACCAAAGTATTTTAACAAGATAATAAGAATAACTACGTACTGTTATTTTTAAACAACTTATATTTGTCGTTTCCTTCATCCAATCGCTTTCAGTTATGGGGCCCACACATGGTCATTTTGTATTGCATTTAATAATTTAATATTCCACGCACCAAACGAATATTCCCCGACAACAATGAATATTTTATAACCACTTGCTTATTTTGAAATATTTGCGTGATTTTACCCCTAACTATCCACATTAATCACATCAACCCTTACTATTTCAAAATAATAAATAGAAAATTAAATTTCATTAATAATAAGTTGGGGTCTTACAACCTCCCTCCTTATGAAATTTCGTCCTCTAAATCGACGACGCATACTGGTGTTTCAAAAGGTGAGGATACCTCGCTTTCATTTCCGCTTCCAATTCCTGTGTCATTTCCTCTATAAGCATGATTCCTCCACAAAACTTTAACTTGTGGTATGACCTTTCAGGCGTAGGACATGCTCCTTCCTATCCAAGATCTTGACAGTACCTCCTCATACGTTAAGTCTTCTGGCTATTTCGTCCGGTTCTAATTCTATAACGTGGTTCGGGTCTTTCACATATTTATTTAAGTACATGATACGTGAAACACATTACGAACACGAGACATACTTTGAGGTAACGCGAAGTCTATAGCTACATTTCCTACCTATCAAGAATTTGAAATGGACCAATAAATCGTGGATCGAGCTTTCTCTCTTCCCAAATCTTGTAACTCCCTTCCGTGGAGCAACTCGCAACAATACACGATCCCCTACACTAAATTCCACGCCCTTTCGATGAAGATCCGCGATAACTCTTTTGTCGATCTTGTGCCGTTTGTATATCGCTTGTCGAATCATTTGAATCTTTTTCAGAATATACGCATTTAACTCTCGGGTCCCAACAATGTTGTTTCACCCACCTCATCCCAACATATTGGAGAACGACACATTTTGTCCATATAATGCTTCAAATGGAGCCACACCTATACTTGCTCGATAAGCTCATTGTTGTAGGAGAATTCCACCAATGGTAAATACTTATCCCAACCGCCCCTTGAAGTTCAGGACATGAGTCTTAATAAATCTTCAAGAGTTTGAATAGTCCTCTCTCGATTGTCCGTCCAGGTTTGGGGATGGTATGCCGAACTAAATCGCAAATTGCGCTCCATAGCTTTTTGCAAGCTAACCCAAAATCTTGAAGTGAATCTTGGGTCACGATCCCAAACTATGGATACAGCATGCCACGTGCAACCTCACAATCTCATTCACGCATATACAAAGAAGACGCTCAAGGAATAAGTCTCCGTGATCGGCAAGAAATGAGCAGACTTGGTTAATCTATCAATAATAACCCAAATAACATTGATGCCTGAGAAACCGTAGGAAGACCCGTAACTAAATCCATGGTAATGTGTTCCCACTTCCATTTCGGAATCTCAAGTGGTTGCAACGGACCTTAGTACTAGATGCTCCGCCTTTACACGCCGACAAGTTAAACACATCGAGATAAACTTTGCAATCTCTCTCTTCATATTGTTCCACCAAAATGTATGTCAAGATCACGATACATTTTAGTACTTCCAGGATGGATTGCAAATGGTGTATTGTGTGCCTCCATCATAATCTTGACTTCAAATCGAGTCGTTAGAACACAAAGTCTAGAGTGGACTCAAGTATTCCTTCTTCATCAATTCTCGCCCTAATAGCTCCTTCTTGTACTTTCTTCTTCATACGACGCCTCCGGGCCTGGCTCGAGCAACCTTAACTTTTCTATTAAAGTTGGGTTTCACGCAGATACTTGACATCATCGCACTCGTTCCTCAAGATATGATCTTCTACTCAACGCGTCGCCTACCACGCTCGCTTTACCGTGATGGTATTGAATAGTGTGGTCGTAGTCTTTCAATAGTTAGAGAGCCAACGTCGCCGCCGCAGATGTTGAGTTCTTTTTGAGTGAAGAAATATTTAAGGCTTTTTATGGTGCGAATATATCTCCACTTTCTCCCCATATAGATAGTGCCTCCATATCTTTAATATGAACGATCACGCTAACTCTAGATCACGAGTAGGATAATTCCTCTCATACTCTTTAAGTTGTCGCGAGTCATAGGCTATGACTTTCCCACGCTGCATGAGAACACATCCTAACCCTTTGCTCAAGCATCGCCAGAGATAACAAATCCTTCCAACCAGATGGTATTGTTAGAAATGTGCAGAAATAAGTCTCCTCTTAAGCTCTTGGAAACTTTTCGTCGATTCTTCGCTCCAAACGAATTTTGTATCCTTCCGAAAGTTAGCCGAAGTTAATGGAGTAGCGATTCGAGAAAACCCTTCCACGAATCTCCAATAATAACCAAATTTAAGCCCAAAAAGCTACGACTTGATTCACCGATTTCGGTTGTTCTAACTTTGTATTGCTTCAATCTTCACGGATCAACAGATACTCCATGTTTCGACACCACGTGCCCAAGGAATGCTACTTCCTCGCCGTAACTCGCATTTCTTCAATTTGGCATATAGTTGGTTTTCACGAAGCCTTTGGAGTACCCAAATTTCAAATGGTGCTCATGATCTTCACGGCTTTTGGAATATATGAGGATGTCATCAATAAAGACAACAACGAACCGATCCAAATATTCCTTGAATACTCGGTTCATTATATCCACGAAAGCCGCAGGAGCATTAGTTAGTCCGAAAGACATGACTAAGAATTCATAATGCCCATACCGAAGTTTCAAGGCGCTTTGGAATAGCCTCAATTCTAATCTTCATTTGATGATATCCGTAAGGCTAAGATCGATTTTTGAAAAGAATTGTGCCCCTCAGAATCGGGTCAAACAAGTCATCAATACGAGGTAGAGGATACCTATTCTTGATGGTGACACGGTTCAATTCCCCGATAGTCAATCTGAAAGTCGCATACTCCGTCTTTCTTCTTTACAAATAAAACAGAGAGCACCCCAAGGAGATGTACTAGATCGAATGAAACCGATGTCCAACAATTCCTCGTAGTTGGACCTTTAACTCTGAAGTTCAATAGAGCCATTCGATATGGGGTTTTAGAAATGGGCTTTGTACCGGTTCAAGATCAATAAAGAATTCAACTTCACGCTCGGGGGTAGGCCAGGAAGTTCTTCAGAAATCGTCAGAAAGTCAATAACAACAGAATATTATTCAAATTTGACGTGTCTTTATTCAAATCCATAACATGGGCTAAGAAAGCTCGACATCCGCTTTTCAATAAACGAATAGCTTTATGATTAGATATGACATCCGTTTAGTTGCTTGAATTCATACAACAGTTGGTTAGGAATATGAAAACTAACAACCTTACGAAAACAATCAATTTTGGCATGATGAGTAGTTAACCAATCAATCCCTAAAATCACATCAAAAGCAAGTATCTTTAAAGAGATAAGGTCAACAGTAAGGTGATGGTGCCAACTTGAATCAAACAAGATTTATAAAGCGGTGGATGTGATGAAAGTTTCTCCTAACTGAGTTTCCACAGATAGGTCAAAGTCTAATTTCTCCTGAGTCAAGTTTAAACGTTGAGCACATGTAGAGAGATAAATGAATGGGTAGCACGGTATCAAGTAAGGTATAAACTTCGCAAGAATTTATAAATAGCTTACCCGTGATCACCTCGCTTGGGTTCCTCGATTTTGACCCACCACAACAAACGCTTCTTCCTAATCGTTGACTTTGACTTTTTGGGATGATCTTTGAGTCACCGTCTCATTGGACATTTTGAAGTTTTGACTCCTTTCTTATAAAATCACCCACACGTAAAATCTGAACACCTTTTTCAAATGATTCCACTTGGATTAGTTAGGTAACTCATAGATCTAACTCTAGGACTTGACCACACTCAAAAATTCAAAATATAATAGGAGATATGGTGATTATTGAATTTCATGTTACGCTTTTTACCAAAATCGATTTTTCAACCCTTTGTGATTTCTAAGAAACTTTCATGTTTTCACATAATAACCACATAACTCATCATAACACTTACTAATACTTCATATACCCATGATTTTCATTAGTCCAATGCTTTTATTATGACTTTCATCATAAACCACGTAAATATTTATTTTAGTTGAAGAAATATTTGAGGGTTTAAGAAATGGGTTTTGTCTCGTGGGGTAAATACAAAATTCGATTTCACGCCTAGGGTAGGCTAGAAGTCTTCAAGAATACGCCAAGAAATTTATTAATGATAGAAATATCATTCAAAATCATATCTCGTCAAGACTTGGATAAGACGTCACATTGATACCAACTATGACTTCATCCCTTAACCCAGATATAGCACCTCACAATGATACCTATAAACTTGCCATCTTCATTCACGATGTCGCCACGAAGAAAGTCCCGCCGGTGCATTCCACACGCGAGGAAGTCGACAAACGAAAGGTTCGGGGCTCTTTACTTATGGCTCGATATAACAAATGATTAACTTTAGGGTTTGGTTACTTTGAATTAAGTATAACGAGGATGGTTAGGAATATGAAAGCTAACAACCTTACAAAAAGAATAATGAGTAGTTAATCAATCACTTTCAAAAAATTACCTCAAAGGCAAGTATTTTCAAAGAGATAAGATCGTGAAAGTGTTTATTTGAAACAACAAGATTAATAAGCAATTGGAGTTAACGAAGGTTTCTCCCAACGAAGTTTCAATAGATAAATCAAAGTCTAATTTTTTTGAGTCAAATTTAAACATTGAACACAACTAGGTAGAATAAAAGAGTGGGTAGAACTTGTATTGAATAAAGTATAGACAGTAATAATTTATAATTAATTTACCCGTAATAACTTCGTTCGGGTATCTCAATAAACGCCTCGCTTAAATTACCGAAGTTTGACTTTACTATAGGTACATTCCACCCTTAAGTGCTTCTTCACATTCTCGATCCATGATTTGAATCATTATTCTCCGATCCATATCGAATTGGGTTGACCGCTATGCATGTGGTAATTCCAAATTGGATGTTGGGTTCTCCAATTCTTTGTCAAAAGCAAAGTCCATTTCATCTATTTTGGCTTTATTGGATCGGACGCCTTTTCTACACTATCAACGCGTTGTGCGGCGACTTTTTACCCACGCACGCTATTCTCCTTCGATTCGATTGTTTCTTCTTTCGGTGATCTTTGATTTTTAAATTCTGATTCCAACTTTAATATCTTACACCCTCGCCAAAGCGTGATTTTGTTCGAGCATCACATATATCTGTAACCCAATTTTGAATTGTTGTATCCCTTTGTTCCACTGACCGCTTGCCGATTCTTCAACCTATTCTTCTTCAGCTCACGAACACGATTTTGTAATTCTAAGTTTTGATCATAAACTTCTTCTAACCAATTCTCCTCGAGTTCCTCTTCTTCCTCTTCTTCCTCACTTTCACCGCTACCTCTGCAACTAGCTCTCGGGTGCAACAATTAGTTCTTCATTCACTACGTGGATATCTCTAATTTGTTCTCGTCCCGATTAATCGCATTAACTCCGATTAGTGATTAAAGGTGTCACAACGGTCACATTCACTCCATTGTGAATATTTTCACCGCCATTTCCAAACACCGCCACAACACAAGAGGTTAATTAATATATCAAATATTATCCCTATACCTACCGTAACCAATTAAATAACAAATAAACTTAGGTAGATCATACTAGCGAAGGAATTCCGTCTCTCCCCCTAGTTCTTATCTCGCATCTTAGCTGTGGATCATATCCCTCAAGCTCGATATTCAATTGTGACGCCCCCAAAATTGGGTATACGTCACCCATCTTGGGGTCGCCACTTACATGGTACATAAATTCAAATACAAACTTACTAATATAAACGTCGTGTAGAATACTGACATAAACCGTGAGTTTGAATACAAATATTGTCTACTAGATATTATACAAACTCAAAAGGAGTCCTCATTACAACTATTATCACACTATTTCACGGAATAGTGAGGACTACTAATGCTATCCTCCTGGACCATTACTCCGCTCCCCGATTCGTCCCCAAATATATTCTCATTTCTGGAATAGAACGATTGAAAGAAAGGGTGAGCTCAACTAGCCCTAAAGAAGAAATATTATGACTAAGATAATGCGAGAATAAATTATCATTAGCCTTCAATGATGTTAAGCGATAAAATACAATAGACAACCGGTTTAAGCTCAAACGGAATATGCAATCCATTAAAAGAGTCAAGAGAGAATAAAATCTACTATCTTTTAGGTTTTAAAGGTTTTCATCAATTTTTTTATATTTGAGACTCGATTAATAAATAAACCACCACATCTAATCATCCCCTCGTACTCACTTGGTCAAGGATTTTCATCAAATTATCAATGGTCATGACTATACCGAATCACCCCGGTCATAATCATACCAAAAACTATCCATCATTGCATTACGTGCCCATCGAGGACTTTTATCACATCATTTATATCAAGCCATGATTATCCGAATGAACCCTGGTCATAATCATACTCAAGTTCATCTATGCACGTAAGCCAAAGATAACTTTCAACATAATATAAACATGAGGATGATGACAATGATATAAGAATTGATAAAACAAGTTCAAGAATTAATTTCTCTAGGATTTATTAACATCCAAATTGTCAACAAGATATTGTTTTGTAGAGTAAAATTCAAGAATGATCGTAAGAATATTTTTCATGAAAGATCTTTGGATGAAACTTAAATATCAAGGATATTCTACTAATTTCATGGAGTATAGAAAGTCAAAGTTTTAACCAACTGGGTATAGTAAAGAATGGAATAACAAAAAGAAATCACGAGGTCATGCTGTAGATTTAGCATAGAGCAGTCATAAGACCGAAATTTTTTTAAATAAAAAGGAATTTCCTTTATTTATTATTTTGAAATAGTAAGGTTGATTTGATTAATGTGGATAGTTAAGGGTTAAATACGCAAATATTTCAAAATAAGCAAAGTGGTTATAAAATATTCATTATTGTGAGGGGAATATTCTGTTTGGTAAATAGAATATTAAATGCGATTGAGGAATATTCGCATCGACTGGTAGCAGACCATGTGTGGGTCCCATAACTTGGAAAGCGATTGGATGAAGAAAGCGACAAATATAAGTTGTTTAAAAATAACGAGCGTAGTTATTACTGAATTAACACTATTGGAATACGAAATTGGTTAAAACATAAGAATGTCGCGTTGTTGATAAAGAAGAGCACGGTATTGCACCAATTATTAAAGGCCTTTACTCAATAATGGTTCTGGTAATTACTATTCGAATATTTTATTTTATTGAGTCGATAATTCTTTGCGTTGATATTTTATATTCTTTGTTGTTTTGATAATTGTCATTACACGGTATTTTTCATTATCGAGCTAATAATTCATATTATCGAATAATATTATTAGATAACATTATTGGTAATGTCTAGAAAGTTACTCTAAGGAGAGGTTTGGTCACCTTAATTGCGGCGCCCGAAGGAGAAATTCTTATTGAAAGCCCCTGCTCACTGAAGGGCCTCGTCGTTTATCGATATTGTGATTACATATTATTTATGAATAATTAATTATTGATTCATATGACGAGGAAAATATTGATTTTATGTGGATATAGATGGAGAAAAAGTTTAATGTGACAATTGTTGAAAATTAATATTTTATCTTTTTACGATAAAATAATTCATTTAAATATATTATTATATTTTAATATAATAATGGTGATATTTTACAACGAATGTGGGATATATGAGTATAATGAGGAGGAAGAGTATTTTGTTGCAATAAATGTTTAAAACATGTTAAACATGTCGGTGGACCCCATTTATTATTTGAAATTTGATTATAGCACATAAAATCGATTAGTTTGTGGATTTTTGGTCAATTTCTATTTGGAATTTGGAAAACTTTCTTACTCAGAAAGTTGTAGAGAATTGAATTTCCTATAAAACTAACGAGATTCGAATTTTTTACGACAAAAAGGGCTATTTATTGTGAATTATTGAAGTTCAAGCTCAAAATAATTAATTTTGAAGTTTTAAATATTTTAATAAGAAAAACGTTTTTTTTGAGTTAGGCAAGGTGAGTCACTCTTGGTGGTCGATGGTTTTGAATCGATTTTTGGGTGCGTAGGAATTTAATAATTATATATTAATATTTTATTAAATTTTCGCTTTGGTGTTCTAAGCAATTTTCTATAAATAGGGTGCTTAGATAAGAATTGAAAATCACACCGAAACCGAAGTTTCTCTCTATATTATCGAGCGTATTCTTGTGAGTATTTTGAGTATACTTTGAGTATTGTTAGGTCTGCAAGTTCCTTCTTGACTATATGTCAGGTTTCAAATAAGAAATCTTGATCTTTCGAGGTAAGGATGTTATTTTCTTCTCAAATGATATTATTTCTTCAATATCATTATCTTTGAAATATTGGTTGGAACTTTTATCAAATTTGGAACTTTTTCATATGGGGAGTTACTTATTCATGAGTTACTATTCACGAAGTTCTTATTCAAGTACTATTCATGTAAGCGTGAAGATGTTTTTGTGGAATTTCTATCTTTTTGGTGTCTGAATTACTATTCACGTATACTGCAGACTATTCACGATCAAGACTATTCACCAAAAAAAATAAAATTTCTTCTTTTCGTTCAAAATATCTATTCGGATACTAGCTTTGATTGTATCCATGTTTTGATCATTCTGAATTTTACACCACCTACGATTATTCGAGGTATTTTGAACATGGATAAAACAAAGTACGAATCCTTAACTTAATCCTTGTCATTTTGTTTCTTTGGATTCGTTTCTTTAAAATATTTTCATCATCCTCGGTCTTAAATGATGATATTATTGAATATCTTTGGCACAGTAGTGCAAAGATGAATGATTTTGAAGAATATCTTTGGCACAGAAGTAAAAGATGAGCAGTGTTGAGATGAACAATGATCGATTAATATCTTTTGGCTGTAGTGTAAAGATGAGCAGTGTTTAAATGAACATGACCAGTGATGAATATCTTCGTCCATAGTGCAAAGATGAATATTTGATTCCAAATGTATATTGATTGATGTTACGAGGGGATAAAAGATGAGCGATGAACTTTTAAATTCATACATAGAAGATAGTAGTTTTGCATTCTCTACTTAACTCTTCTAATGAATTATTATTTCATTGCGAATATTGATTTAAAATTTGTTGTCTATTGTATTCTATTAGATTTTTCCCTGTTGTGACGCCGACATGAAAAAAGTTTGTATTGCTTCAATCTTGGCCGACTTTGGTTGCTCCCAAAAGTAAGCCCAAAAAGCTACGACTTGATCCACCAAACTTTGGTTGCTCTAACTTGTATTGCTTCAATCTTGGCGGATCAACAGATACTCCATATGTTTCGACACCACGTGCCCAAGGAATGCTACTTCCTCGAGCGAACTCGCATTTCTTCAATTTGGCATATAGTTGATTTTCACGAAGCCTTTGGAGTACTAGCTTCAAATGGTGCTCATGATCTTCACGGCTTTTGGAATATATAAGGATGTCATCAATAAAGACAACAACGAATTGATCCAAATATTCTTGAATACTCGGTTCATCATATCCATGAAAGTCGCAGAGAGCATTAGTTAGTCCGAAAGACATGACTAAGAATTCATAATGCCCATACCGAAGTTCGAAGGCGATTTTGAATATCCTCATTTCTAATCTTCAAATGATGATATCCGTAACGAAGATCGATTTTTGGAAAGAATTGTGCCCTTGCAGTATTTGGTCAAACAAGTCATCAATACGAGGTAGAGGATACCTATTCTTGATGGTGACATGGTTCAATTCCCGATAGTAATACAAAGTCGATACTCTCCGCTCTTTCTTCTTTACAAATAAAGCAGGAGCACCCTAAAGAGATGTACTAGGATTTAATGAAACCGAGTGTCCAACAATTTCGTAGTTGGACCTTTAACTCCTGAAGTTCAATAGAGCCATTCGATATGGGGTTTTAGAAATGGGCTTTGTACCGGGTTCAAGATCAATAAAGAATTCAACTTCACGTTACGGGGTGAAGCCGGAAAGTTCTGCCGGAAATCGCCGGAAAGTCGATAACAACGAGGAATATTATTCAAATTTGGCGTGTCTTTATTCAAATCCATAACATGGGCTAAGAAAGCTCGACATCCGTTTTTAATAAGCGAATAGCTTTATGATTAGATATGACGTTGATCGATTTTAATGGTTTAGTTGCTTGAATTAAATACTGACAGGTTCAAGTAGGTTAGGAATATGAAAACTAACACACTTATTTAAAACAATCATTTTGGCATGATGAGTAGTTAACCAATCAATCCTAAAAATCACATCAAAAGCAAGTATCTTTAAAGAGATAAGGTCAACGGTAAAGGTAATGGTGCCAACTTGAATCAAACAAGATTTATAAGCGATTGGATGTGATGAAAGTTTCTCTAGCGGAGTTTCCACAGATAGGTTGAAGTCTAATTCTCTCGAGTCGAGTTTAAGCGTTGAGCACATGCGGAGAGATAAATGAAATGGTAGCCTCTGTCAAGTAAAGGTATAAACTTTTCAAGAATTTATAAATAGCTTACCCGTGATCACCTCGTTTGGTTCCTCGCATTATGACCGGTCACAACAAACGCTCTTCCGGAATCGTTGACTTTGACTTTTTGGGGAACGATCTTTTGAGTCAAATCCTCATTGAACTAGGTTTATTCATTGTCTGATCTAAAGCGATATGTCCTTCCTTTCCACAATTATAGCATACCTTGAATGTTGTGGGCGGTTTGGTGATATATCCCTCTTTTTCGCATTTGTAGCATATGACCGGTGGTCGTTCTCCTCCCTTAGAACCCGATTCTTCTTAGGACTGTCATCTTCACATGGTCATTGTTAAATCTCCTCTTTTTAAAATCGCCTCTGACTCGCTTTTCTATTTTCATGGCCATGATTACCACCGAGTGGTTACCATTTCTGTCCAAATCTGTTTCTTTCTCCGCAGTCATCATTATTACATTGATCGCCTTTCTCTGCGATATCGATCCTCGGTTGTGGTCCCTCGGTTGACTGTACTTCGTTATCTCTTTCTAATAATTGAGCCCTCGTTTTACAACATCCTGAATAAAGAAAAATTTGAGAAATGAGATCTTGGCGTATCTTTGGGTTTCAAACCTCTAAGAAACATCCGTGGTTATACGTTCCTCATTCTCCACCAAATGAGGTCTGAACACTGGATAACTCGCGCAAACTTTGCCTCATCTTTGAGACACCGTCATGTTGTTTTGTTCCAATCGATGAACTCCACTTCCTTCATATAGCGAACACTTTCGGAAAGTATTTGTCATTAAATAGCTTTCTGAAACGTCTCCCAAGACATGCTTGAGTGCGAAATTTGGATGGGTACGCTTCACGACTCCACCCAAGATCCGCCTCGCCACGGAACATAAAGGTGGCGAATGGAACCTTCTGTTTAATTTGTGACAACCCGTGAATTCTTATCATTTCCTCCTCGTATTTTGAACACGAAGTTTCCTCAAATCGATTTTTTGCATGAAGCTGCAAAAACTTCTAAACATCCCTCGTTCATCATCTCCTTTCGATGGTGTTGTTCATGGGAGGAACATTGCCCACTGTTATTGCGTTCTCCTCGTTGGTGAGTACAGAGGCATCTCCGGTCTCATTTCCATTGTTAATATTCTCGGATTCGACATTCTCAAAATCTGGTCATAAAACAAGGGTTAATTAAGGAAATCGATATATCACATAATATCCACTATATCTTTGACTAACTAACAAATAAGCTTAGGTAGGACACACTAGCTGAAGGATTTCTCGTCTCTCCCCCCCAGTTCTATTCCCCGATCTCACTTGGAGATCATATCCCTAAGCTCGATACCAATCGCGACGCCCCCAAAATAGGTATACATCACTCATTCGGGTTGTCAATCGTGAATACGAAGCAATTACAACTTTATTATTACAACGAAGAAAGCTGTGAGTTTGAATACAAATATTATCTTACAGACAATATCTATACTCAAATAAATCCTCATCACATTTATTGATACATTATTTTACAAAATGGTGAGGACTACTAAACAATCCTTTCTAAAACCTTCATTTCCATTTACCCCGACTTCGTCTTATTTATATTCTCGCCTCCACGAGAAAATGGAACAAAAGGAAAAGGGTGAGCTCAATCTAGCTTTCAAGTAAAGAATATTATGACTAAGATAATATACAACAAATTATCGTTAGTCTTCAACGAGGAAAAATATAATAGAATACAATAGACAACAAATTTTAAATCAATATTCGCAATGAAATAATAATTCATTTAGAAGAATTAAGTAGAGAATCACAAACTACTATCTTCTATGTATGAATTTAAAAGTTCATCGTCTATCTTTTTCCCCTGTAATATCAATCAATATACATCTGGAATCAAATATTCATCTTTGCACTCTACAAAGCCAAAAAGATATTCATCATTGGTCATGTTCATTTAAACACTCGCTCATCTTTTGCACTACTGGCCAAAGATATTCTTCAAAATCATTCATCTTTACGCTACTACTGCCAAAGATATTCTTAAGAAATCATTCATCTTTGCACTCTGGGCCAAAGATATTCCATAATATCATCATTTAAGAATGAGGATGATGAAAAATATTTTTTTTTAAAGAAACGAATCCAAAGGAAACAAAATGACAAGATTAAGGATTAAGATTTCGTACTTGGTTTTATCCCGTCAAAAATACCTCAAAAATAATCATAGTGGTGTAAAATTCAAGAATGATCAAAACATGGATACAATCGAGTTAGTATCCGAATAGATATTTTAGACGAAAAGAAGAAATTTATTTTACATGAATAAGATCAGAGTATCGTGAATAGTCTAGTATCGTGAATAAGAATCTCAAGCACCAAAAGATAGAAATTCCACAAAAACATGAATAGTAACCTCGACATGAAAAAGTTCCAAATTTGATAAAAACTTGTGATCAACATTTCGGTATAATGATATTGAAGAAATAATATCATTACGAAAAAATAATATCACTTACCTCGAAAGATCAATACTTTACAGCTAGAATACGGGTATAGTCTTCAAAGAGAACTCAAGACCGTCTAGCAATACTCAAAGTATACTCAAAATACTCACAAGAATAACGCTCGATAATATAGAGAGAGAAAACTTGAGTTTGGTGTGATTTTCAATTAACCTAAGACCCTATTTATAGGAAAACGCTTTTAAAACACCAAAGCAGAAAATTTAATAAAATAATAATATTTCTTAAAATATTCAAGCCCACCTTAGAAATCTGATTTTAGATCATTTATAACACATGTGAGCCACTCAATTACAACAAAAACGTTTTCTTACAAAAAATATTTTAAACT